>VXAX01002113.1:143161-407616 GCA_013399835.1 Leptocoma aspasia
GTGCGCGCCCGGCCGGGTCTCCCGGCGGCGCTGGGCGATGCCGGTGCCCAGCGGCGTCGGGAGCGAGAGCCCCGAGCAGCGCTGCGCCGGGCCGGGCCCGCAGGTGCTCCGCGGGGCGGTGGCCGGAGGCTGCGTGCGGCGGTGCCGCTGTCACAGGTAGCGCCTGGGCGTGGGCGGCCGCCGCCCGCCGCGGGGTGCCGCCCGTGGGCGTGGGAGGACGCGCATCGAGGGGCTCCGGCTCCGGCAGCCGCGCTGGAACCTTAAACCCTCGCTGTAGCTTGCCGTGACTGGAACCAGGTTTTAAAAGAATCCCCAATGATGAGAAGCAGGGTTTTGATAGTAGGCTAGGCTCTTGGCAGGCTGTTGGAACTGTGGTGGTGTCAGCCTGTCAGTGAAACCTGGAGAATGACAAGCCCGTAACTTGACATTCAGTGAAAGGAGTTACTGTGAATAGTTTTTCTCCCCCAAACGCTTCATCTTAAGATGGGGTTGTATTGTGAGGTAAATCGGTAACCTTTGATCAGGCCTTTTGCTGCTAAAGAAATGCCTGATATTACGTACTCCAAGTTCAATTTGATCATTCAAGGCAATTCTGCCATCTCGTCTCTCCACCCTCCAAACTCTGTGTATCAGGTTTCATTTACACTGTTTCTGACCGAGACGGTAACTTTGAAAGTGCAATAGTATTTCACTGGTGGGGCTCGCGGAGTTAGCGCAGCTGTGCGAGGAGCTGGGTAGTGGTGGAAGAGTTTTTTTCCTGCGGCAGCCTTGCTTACATAAGGCCAAAGCTTTTTAGGCTTGTTTTCAAAGTTGGAACCTGTGAGTGTGTCACTTTAGAAGACTATGAAAGTTTCATAATAAATGAAATATTCACTGAAGATGTTCTTCTAAGTCAGTATGTAAATATGTAAGTGCTTAGCCAAATATTGTCTTTGCTTAAGACCTATGTCAGGAAAGCATGTGAGCAGTCCTGCAGGCCACCTTGTATGTTTAAGGTCTATATGCTAAAGTGATTTGCTGACCAGTGATGCAAGAAAATTGTCTGAACTCTGGAAGGATGGAATAATAGTTCTAAGGTACTTCTGTGTTAGATGAGTTACGGTTAACAGTAAATATCATCCTACTTGTAGTGATGTTACATGGGTATGTGGGATGAGAGAAGGATGCTCTTAGTTGAGAGCTTATAGCTAGTCAAGTGCTATAAATCTGGTACTATTGCTGTTTTGCTTTAATTACACATATAAATAACTTTTGGTAAGTTCAAATCTTGTGATATATGGGGTTTTAAACTGAAATGGATATGGTGAGAACAGGCTTAAAACATGCCTTGTTTTGCCTTACTTTAAAGGCCACAGTGAAACCCTTTAGGAATACTAATATTTTAGATCTTACAAGACCGTATCTTAAATTTGTAAAAGGAAGACTAAGCACACAGTGTGCTGCCATGCAATTGCACAGCCAAATGTCCCAGTCACGTTTAAGGCTTTCTGACTTGCCAGTATCCAAAGGCCCAAAATATTCCTCTGTCTCTGTGCCAGTAACTAATAATAAGCTTTCACTGATATTTTGATGTTGCTCTTCCACGGAAGTGCACGGGATGATAACAATATTGTGTGATAGTTGGATATAGTACTGCCAATGTTCAGCAGCCAACTTGAATCAGGACCATATTTTAAAGAATGCCTGCAGCAGTAGAGCATGAGATTGGACACAGCTTTCCAGATCATTCAATTGCAGTTAATTTTGTTGACTTCTTAAAAAAGGTTCAAGGGTAGCTCAGTACTGGTGCTGTGGGTTCTTTTTTGTTTATTTGTTTGGGTTTGTTGTTTTGTTTTTTATCCAGTTCGGTTTCACATTATTACTTTTTCCACTTGTGATAACAGTAAGGTGTGAAACACTGGCCATTTGTGTAAAATCAGTCATATTGGTAATGTCTGAAAAAACACCTAATTAACAGGTGAAGATTTATTTATTCTTAATGAGTTACATTGCTTGAACCCGTAATTGCAACTCACGCTTCATGTAGTCCTAAGTTAAAAGCCAAACTCATCATAAAATATCGCTGCTTGTCAGTAGTTATGAATGTAAATGTGATGTACATCAAGGCTTTCTGTAGTTACTGTTCTGTAGTTTTGCCTGCTAGATGGATGGTGTATTTTTGTCCAAACAACTTTTAGATTTGTATGAACATCTTATTTGTAGTTTAGAGTTTAAAAAGTATGTATCTTGTTCATATATATGTACTCTTTGTGTGTCTGTATGTGTATACACACACAGATGCTGACTGTATAGTCAATTACATATGTCCTTAATTTGTTCAGGTGAAGGAGTTGTCACCTGCTTCTTGAAGAACTGATCCAGATATTCTTTTGCAGTAGGTTAGTTGGGTTAAATAAGAACATCCTTTTTGAATTATACCAGTACTCCAGTGAAAGAGAAGGAGCTGGGGAGAGTCAAGGAGGCTGGGGACTACAAAAGTGTGTTCTGTGGCAGAGATGTGTTCCCAAATAACCTATGTATTGTGAAATCTAAAATTTCAGGAAATTATTACTGCTTCCTCCCTATCTTTTATTCCTACTACTGGAAATAATCACTGGAATTTTAATCACTGCAGATGTCCAGTGTGACTGAACAGCAAACATAAGGCATATAAGGTTCAAATCTACTGTTCAAAGTCTTCAACTTGGTGAGAATATAATATCTCAGTTTTTTTGCTCTGGAGACTTGTAAATTTAGCATTCTCCAGAATAATAAATATTTGGTTTATTTTATGCTTTTACAGAGGCTTATGTGGCTTTGCAGAATATATGAGATTAAAAAAATATATTATTTTTATTTTTCCTGAGGAACAAACTGAAGCCAAGTAGTTGCTGTACCTCATGTAGTACCACAAGCAGTGCAATAGTATAACAGTGTGGAAACTTTGCAGCTCCTCAAGAAAGGAAGGGTGATTTGCATTGCACTAAATGTAGCCAGTGTTGGGTTAGTCAGGTTGAACATGCTAATAATTTACACAGTCAAGTCTTCCTCTTTAACAGTAAGACTTTCCAGATTGGTTCACAAAGCTTGTATTAGAAAATGCTAATCACAGTGTGGAATCACAGAATCAGTTACGTTGGAAAAGACCTCTGAGATGGAATCCAACCTCTTAAATATCTGCTTGTTGACTTTTAAAAATTTGTGACTTAGAAATTCTTTAGACTTTTCCTGTTTTGCCCACAAAGGTATTTTTGTCAAATACAGTGACAGTTAAGGGAAAACACAACTCCGGTCCCCCGTACAAATGGAGTGTATGGATTTTTCTTTTTTTTTTTCTCCAATGGAATGTTAATGTATATATTTAAGCATGGAAATTCTAATATCTTGGGACTTAAGCAATTCTAACACTTAGGTGAAAGAACCAAAAATGTAGAAATACATATTAATTGAAGACACGGAGCTAGAGATTAGTATGTGTTATCTTATGTGTTTAGATTATTTGCAAAAATAGGTAAACAGTTTATAACACTTAACTTGATTTCTACAGAGAAATCAATGTTAACCTACTCAAAGTTTTATGTGTTTAAAATGCTGTCAAGTTCTGCTGTCCTGCATTTAGTTGTGAGAAACAACTATACTGTATTCGAGGAGAGTTTGCCCAGAAGTTTCAGTGGAATGTTTCTGAACGTACATTTACTAGTTAATGATAGCTACCTTGGCTTTTAAAACTTGATTCCAAATGGTGCCCTTCATACAGCCTCTGGAATACTTGAATGGGGATGATTATAAAATATTGTGGGTGAAGGAAGGCTTGGGAAAGAGCAGGACCACATGTGATGTAAAGAGATGCCTGGATTAAATGGCACTGAAAGTTCTGGTTCCTGCTGCTGCTGACATGTGAGGAGTTTGCATGCATGTTATTGGCTTCATAGAGCTTCTGCACAAAGTTGCTCTTGTGCTGCTTTGAACACATTGACCTGCAGGTTCTGTAGCCCACAGCTCATTGAATGTTTGATAGATTCTATTTTGCTTTTCCATTGAATGTGGTAACTTCCTTCATAGGCGGTGACCTCAGCATGTCAGCTGTATTGCAGCAGATTTTTTTTTGTAAGTACAGCTGCTGTTTTCTGGCATACTGGCCATTCTGGCTTTTGTCTTATGCAGAAGTTATCCATGATATGTTTTTTTTTTTTCTTAAGTGTAGTTATAAATCTATTGATGTGTAGAATTTCACAGCATGTGAGAATCAGGTAAACATTAAGTACAGGAACATATAACTTGGGACAAATCTGTATTCAACACTTGAAAAGTTTTGACTTCATTTGTTGTCCTACAGTACTACTTATGCAATACTTAGGTTTTACAATGGAGAGAATGTTCTGTCTTGTGACTTCAACTGCAATCCCCTTTATCCTTATGTCTTCTGAACTGTCATCTGTCTCTCGCTCTTGTCTTCTAGCCAGGTGTAACTTACGGTTATGCTATTTCGAACTGCTGTTTGTCACACTGACAAAAGTATTTAGTCAGTTTTACAGCTTTTTTATTAAGCAGATGTTAACTATTCCAGTTAGGAGCAAGCTGGATTTCTGGCTCCATCTTCCACAAGCAGCATCAAGCACATATTTCAAGCAGCATCTTCCACATTTTATTTACAGTGAAATGGGCTCTAAAGGATTGTCCTTAAAGCTACAAAAACTAGGATACTTAAAGCATGGTTTGCTGTGTCTCAGTATCAAGGTTATTAATCATGTTTTCAACAGTGCAACGTGGGTCACTGTTCCACTGAGTGCAGTCCTTCAAGGACAGGCTGTTCCAGCATGGGTCCTTCACAGGGTCACAAGTCCTACCAGGAAACCTGCTCCAGCTTGGGCTCCTCTCTTCATGGGTCTGCAGGTCCCTGCCAGGTGGCTGCTCCAGCACAGGCCTCCTATGGGGTCCCAGCCTCCTCTCAGGCATCCACCTTTTCCAGCGTGGGTCTCTTCCACGAGCTGCAGGGGGATCTCTGCATCCCCGTGGACCTCCATGGGCTGCAGGGGGACATCCTGCTTCACCATGATCTTTGCCATGGGCTGCAAGGGAACCTCAGCTCAGGTGTCTGGAGCACCTCCTGCCCTCCTGCCCCTCCTTTTCCACTGACCATGGTGTCTGGAGAGCTGTTCCTCTCCCATGTTCTCACCTTGCTCTTCTCTGGCTGCAATTACGTCTGCACAATAACTTTTTTCCCCCCTTCTTAAATCTGTTATCACCGGGGTGTAACGATCATTTCTAATTAGCCCCGCCTTGGCCAGCGGCATGCCCATCTTGGAGCTACCAGGGATTGGCTCTGCTGGACATGGTGGAAGCTTCTGGCAGCTTCTCACAGAAGTCACTCCTGAGTCCTCTGGCTTCCAAAACCTGGCCACTCAAACCCTGTATAGGTGGTCATACTGAAGCTAATTTTGGTAGCTGGACCACCCAGCCTTGCTGGTTGGAGACAGTAGGTGTTAGTGTGGCAAGGAATGAGATGGGTTTGGATGTAGTTTTAGAGAACAGCTGCATTCACTCCTACTTGACACTAGGCCACATATCTAATCCATTTCTGCATTATCACCCAAGTACATGCTATTCAGGAAAATGTAACACATGGTTTCTGAATTAATCTAAAAAAACCCCTTAAAGCTAGCCTTCTGAAAAATACTCTTTATGGTATTTTTGATATCTTTTTTCTGTGTGAAAGACATAATGGTGATGAATACCAAATTGCTTTAAAAGTACGTCTAACCTACCAATAGACAGTTGCACTGTTTAAAATGGCTGATAATGCAGAATCTGTAGTGTTTTTGTTTCAGTTTATTAGAACAGACTTTAATTGTTAATTATTTGTTGGTACCCAACAACTGAGTGGGTTCAGTGAAATTCTTATTACCCTGGTGTGATGCTTCCCCTGTCTAAAATTTGGTATTACAACTTGAATGTCATCCTTTAAAACTCCAGAACATGGCACGCAGCTTAAATTCTTTATCTGAGTGAGTGACAGTTTAACAGAATAATATGTTTATTATTGCAGTGTGTGTATTCATCAAAGATCACTGTAGGATGGTACTTCACTCAAATTTGATTCTGTGTGTATGCCAAGGCACTGTGTGTTTACTGTGCTGGGCAAAATGTGTATTTTTTTTTGTTTTTCTCTCTAATAAAAAAATGTCCTTACATATACTAGGACCAATAAACCAGTGCAAAGCTAACTTGAAATAATTGATTCTCTTACAGTGAAAATGTCCTGTTTGGAATGGGAAATCCTCTGCTTGATATCTGTGCAGTTGTGGACAAGGACTTCCTTGACAAGTAAGCCTTGATATCTTTTTTTTTTTTTTTAAATATCAGTTTCCAGAATTATGACTCTAAATAAATGGTGGGCTACCTGCCTGTGTAATGCTGTGTTTATGCTGATCTCTGGGATTCTGGCCTTGTGCTGGAAGTAACCAGCATGGTATCTGTCATTTGATTGTTCTTGCTCTATGAAACTGTGGTGGTGGTATCTATATAAACCTTCTGTGTTTTCATATATTTTTAATCAATTTATTCTAGTCTCCTCGTGCTGTCTTTGTTAGTCTTTAATTGGAAAGAGTCATCAATTTCAGTAAGATTTAGGTAGCTCTTGTGTGAATCTTTGTGTGGTACTTTTGATTTACTATTACTGTACTCTTCTTCAGTGATGTCTGTGAGGTAAATAGGCCGTTTCTGTAACACGCCAAGAAAAGTTGTGCAAATATACCTTTTTAAAAAAATATTCCAGTTTATCAGTCAGGAACAGAGCTGCTTCTTATCAGGTTGTCTGTTATCTTCCTTAAGCCTACTTGTTATGCTACCATCCATATAACCATATTGCTGGATTGCTTAATTGGCATTAAGCTTACTTGTTCTTGGATCAGCTTAGAGATCTCTTTCCAGAGGTGTAAAATACAGTTGCTCTTTTAAATCTTTCTGCTTGAGCTCAATTTTTTATTGCTGTGGCCACTTTTTCTCTGCTTTGTAAGCTGATTTGATCTTTCAGATTGCTTGCAATTTTTTCTTTAATTTTTAGAGTGTTAATAATTTTTTTCTCCAATCATTCTTTATTTTGGCAATGGGAATATTACATCAAAAACTAAATTTCACATCACCAAATAAAGAATAGGTGCAGAGTTTATTTTTGAATGTGTATTCTCAGTCACAAGTATTTTGTTCTGCAGCTTTTAATAGCAATAATTTGTCATCAATATTTAATCACTCAAATTTTATCTTAAGGTTGGTTTAAGTGAAAGCCTCTATATTGTAAGCTGGAAACAAAAGACAAGAATGTAATGGATTGTGTCAAATTCAAACACCTGGAACTTTAGAAATCAAGTCTATGCCTTGAGTATTCAAAAAATAAATTAATCTGGTGTAATTCTCTGCCTCATGTTTCTACTGAAATAACTTGAAAGCTAGTCTCTAAAAATAAGCAATGCCCTTCTCCCAGCCCAACAATACTCCCCAACTGATCCTTATAAATTGCTGACATAAAAGAGATGATGGGATTGCTACTGCAGCACTGAAATCCTACAGGAGTGCATTGTGCTTTTCACTGGATGTGATGTGCTGTGCAGAATTTAATTTAATTTAAAAATTAGAAGCCTTATGTACTCAAATTTGAGTCCTGTCAGGCAAATTAAATTATCTCCTGGAGCAGTATATGCTCTGTGAGCATTTCTTTGCTGCTGAAATGCATTTGTGGGGTATTGCATTATTGAAAGCCATAAGCAGTCTTCCCCCAGCAGTTTCACAGGGAGCCTGCTGATAGTGTGATAGCTCTGGTAATAACCTCAAAACTGAGGAGCTTGTTTACCTTCTCCTGCACCTGATTTGATATCCCTCTCCCTGTTTGTCAGTGTATGCAGAGAAGTCAATTTAACAAATTTACGAGAGTGTTTCTACTCCAGGTCCAACTACCTTTTGCAACACTTCCTGAAATGGGGATCAGATCCCACATTTCCTCAGCTTGTGAAGGGAGATAAAATAGAAAATGTAGCTGTAGAACAACTGCTAGAATAAAGTTATCTGTTCAAATGCTTCAGGACTGTGAAGCATTTGAAAGAGAAATTGTTGATCATTGTAGTTGCTCTTTTTTTCTTGTCAAGCAAGACATGCACCCATCTCTAGCCATATAGTGTCAGCTTTTGGTATCTTGGCAACCTTGAGTCTGTTTCTCATCTCTTCTACTGGATGGGAATGTTTAATGGGGCTCTCAGGCCAGCAGGGCTCTAACTTCAGAAGGTAGCTTAGGAAAATAAGAGAAGTTTAGGTAAACACCCATAAGAATTTTATATATTTAACTTTTACAGTGTTTCTGTTAACTTTATCTACTTCTTGTATGTCAGTTTTAAGAATAAATACCTTTGTTCAGAATAAAAGACTTGATGTTGGAAGTTTAATCAATATGTATTGTCAATGAAATGAGAGTATTAAAATGAGTCCTGTAAATAGCTTATTTTTGTAACTTCTGTTAAGAAAGTGCAAATTGAAACAGTATAAGGAAGTATAGAAAGTGGTCTTGTTAACAATATTTAATTGGCCTACAGTCCATGTTATAAATAAACATGAAAACAAGCATATGATGCAGTCCTACCCCTTGCAGATTCTAAACAGTTTGCTGCCATGTAATACTGGTTTGAGGAAATGAGCAGTGTTGGAGGGCTGGGTGGGTATTTTTGGCTTGGGTTGTAAGGACAACCCTGACACTTCACTTTCAAAGTGGATTTTGGCTTAATCTGATCTCCAGTGTCTTTTGCTCTCTCAGTAAGTCTTGGAGGGCTTTAAGCCTTTCCTAGGAGAGGCTGTTTTAATTTACATCACAACAGAAGTTCACCATGCCCATCTGAGCTTTTCAGACCATAGCAGCAGTCTGGCCTTACCTGAGCCAGAGAAGCTTTAGCCTCTGTTGTGATTTCTGGGTCCCATTTCTTGCCTCTCTTCAGGGAGACAATCTGGAAAAGTGTTAGCAATGTTGATGGCACTGTTGGAAACTGGTGATACCACAAACCACTTTAGTTTCTGTTTACAGAGCTGGAAAGAAGTCTTGAAATAAATATAGTCCACCATATGTCTTCAGGTTTTTTTAGTATCTGCAGGAAAGAAATAGCAGAAATGTGGTTTTGTTTTGGTTTTTTTTTTGTCTCCTTTTAGTTTGCATCAACTCGATTACGTAAGAGTATTTTTGTTTAATTTATCAAGATATGGATGCTTACTCAAAGAGCAGCTTCTTAAGGGTGAGAGGGGAAGGAATAAAAGAAGAATTAATGCATTGTGGGTGAATTGCTAACTATAGCTATGCTAATCTGTGAAAGTAACTTTGCTAACAGGTATTCATTAAAGCTTTTGGTGTACTCACTTCTACCCATGACATTTAACAGGAATGATTCTTTTACTTGCTAACTCCGACAGGCATTTAAAAATAACTTAATCTAGACTACATATATTAAACTCTGCTAAAATGGGTAAAGAAATTCTGATTAACATGCCGATGAAATTTTAAAACACTAAACTCAGTACGGCTGACTCCTGTAAATACTCCAGTGTCTTGCTGTTAAAAGTCAGGAGATGGCATGTGTTTGATTGCTCTCCCTAGAGCACTCTTGTTTTGCAAATATTCAGTTTTTGACAGTGAATTTAGCTTACTTAGTTATAGTTAATTTTTAGGCTGTAGGGATCTGGGCATTACTTGTCACCTCAAGTGTACTTCAGTGGTTGAGAAATGTGTGTTCATGGTATGGATAAATCTTGTCTTGCTGGGTCTGTGGCTGCATGAGCTGAGGAGAAGAGAATCAAGGTTGAAAAATCAGCGTTGACAGGACTATTGTGCCAGTCCTGAAACTTCTCAATACGTGAAACTTTGTATCTTACCTAACTGATCAGAGGGAAGGCAAGGAAAATACCTGTAATTGCCAGCACCTGTATAAGCATGTAACTATCTTTCAGCCTATGCTCTTAAAAAGGAATGGTGATACAGGGGAAAATTAGGATATATGTTCTATTTATCACAGCAAGTTTTAAGAATTATATTGCTGTATTTCACTCTAATTTCTGGGCTCTTGACCAGAGCCATGATCTCATAAGTTGAGGTATGTTTAGTACTTGGGCTGCCAAATTTCATTATAGTTATAACCTGCAGACTGACTATTTTATCACCATCATGGTCCAGGATTGCATGTTTCTGTGTGATAACTTGTTGGTTGTCCAAGCAGACAACTATTTTTCTTTTTAGGTCATTTTTTTCCCCTTAAAGTTAGGGTCTGTGGCAATCTTTGTACAAGTTCATTGAGGGTGCTCAGTAAAGATTGGAATTTTTCTAACTTTCATGCCCTCTGCCATCTTCTCCTTAGTTCTCTTCCCTGCCTTCTCTGGTGTAAATACAAACTACCTTTAAATCAAGAAGTGGGTTTATATTCTTTTTCCTCTTCACTGGAAAAAATGGGTTTGAAGAAACAGGAAAGGAAGAATGAATGGGGTCTTTGGAGTGGTGGTAATGATTGCTATATGAAAAGAGAGTATCTCAGTGAAGGAAGAAGTGCTGTCATTGTGATCCATAATTTCACAAGTATGACTATGGATCTCCTGCAGAGTGTTACTGACTTAACTGTAGCACTGGAAGTGGTTGGGTCATTCCTGGAGAACCCAAGATGCATGAGCATCCTGTACCTGTCCTCACTGCAAAGTACTGGCAGGTGGTGGATTAGCTGAGCACAAACTTTTGTAGTAGAACAGCATTAACATCTAGTAAATTAAACATTATTGTGTGAAGGTATTTTAGTGTTTGCCACGATGAAAGTGAAGAAGATGTACATATTTGATCTTTTTTCCACTCTTGTGGAAATTTGGATTATAAATTAAGAAAATGTTTGCAAAGCAGCTTCAGTTGACAATGATGAAAAACTTCTGCTTACTTGTATTAAATTTAGGTTGGTCTGTATAAACTTGGCTTGTGTTATTCTCAACATTTTCAGTTTGTTACCTTTGCTCCTGTCTAATAGAAGCCTTTGTAACTTCCCGTAGCAAAAAAATAGAAGCCTTTGTTACCTTTGCTCCTGTCTAATAGAAGCCTTTGTAACTTCCCATAGCAAAAAAAAAATCAAAAGACTATTCATGCAGTTAACTCTCATGAAGTGGCCAAGGATCTAAATAGCTTTTAGACAATCAGAGGTGATTCTCTGTTCACCAAACTTGGCTTCAATGCAAAACAAACCCTTCCCCAAAAACGCATGCTGGAGTGAGCTTGAAAACTGAGAAGGACAAATGGTGATTCTGTACTTGGAGGCTGCAGTATCCAAGAATGCACAGGCTGCAAAAATGGACTTTGCTGCTACATTTAAGTGGGGACCCCCTACCCTCTTCAGACTTGCAACCTTTTCAGTTTCATTAATGTGTTAACTTAGATTCTGTGCTTCATCAGCCCTTGGGAAGAGGTTAATGGGTTTTTGTATTGTTTTGAGCTGGGAATTGTGTTACCTGTTGTCCTGGTTTTGGCTGAGACAGGGTTAATTGTCCTTCTAGTAGGTGTTGCAGTGCTGTGTGTTCTGTATTCAGTGCACACTGTCGTTACAGCGATGAAGGTATGAGAAGTACATAGTAAAAACTTTAAAACCTCTTCCTGAAAATTTGCCCTCCCCCTGCAGAAGATAATTTGGTGTTCATTCCAATGTTTCAGTAGTTCTTGTGAAAGATTAATCCTGAAAGTATCTGTTGCATTGGGTCATCTGGCAGAGAAGCCGAATAGCTGAGTGCTCTATTATTACCTTGTGTTTTCAGTTGTATCTGTAGAAGTCCATTTAATTAATGTCAAGGTCTGAACATAGAACATTGTTGAAACTGTTGAGCCTAATTGCATCATCTGACTGCTGGCAAATGATAAAAACTCCAGTGTTTTCTTGCAAAAACTTAGGGTGATGGTAGCTGTCTTAAGAAGGTTCCCTTCATACTCACATGTCTATAAATTGGGTAGTATTCCTGACAACATAATTCAAGCTTTCTACAGCCCTAATGCTTTTTCCTAGGGCATTAAATATGTAGTTTAAATGAGTAAAAGATTTTAGTTATTTAGATTTAAATGAGTGAAACGAGTTGAAGATTTTAGTTATGCTCCATTTAGAAAAGGCTGTTTGAAAAATCTACTTATGGAGTGACAGTATTGCAAAGAGAGCTGTGATGTTTTCAGGGTATATAGGGCTTGAGCAGTGTTTATAGAGGAGCTTGTAATTATGTATTTACCTGTAAAGTAGAAAGTGAGATGTTCATGAATGGGAATTATTCCACTCTTCTCTTTATTGTGTGTTTTTACTTTCTTAAATACTTGTTTAGTAATAAACTGTAAATCATGAATTATTCTTTTATTTTTCCCATTCTTCAGGAGACTTGCAGATTTAATGCATGTCAGTAGAACATGTCTAGTTAATTGACTAATTAAACTCTTTAGAATAACCTTAAGCACATGACACATACACAGACACAGAGCTTATCTGTATTTTCCCTTCGCTTACAAGTGAAAATTTGTTTAACAAAACTTTGTGACTTGCATTGCAAGGCAAATGATGAAATAATGGGTTCCATTTGCCTCTTCAATGCAAACGAGGAACTTTAAGTGAACGAGATCTATGAATTAAGTGTCTCTGGTTTTAATTAGGCAATAATATTAAATGTAAAAACCCTTGCTGAAGATATCTTTGATGGAAAAAGCTGGGTCTTGTCAGTAGAGAACTGAAATCCATCTTAAACTCAATGGTAAAACTTTCTCTTTGAAAATGTTGCTTGCTGTTTGTACTGAGAAACTTTGCATATTAGAGTTTCCAGATTGCACGATTGCGAGATTGATTTTTATTTAGGATACAGTAAAGAAAAATTGTGATTCATGTTCTGGATATGGTTTCAGGCTTTCTTTTTAATTACAGATTACTAAAATGTGATTTTAATGTCGCTTTCCGTTCCCATCCTGCTTGTCCAACTCAAAGCTTTCAATAGCATAGTACAGATTAGAGGGGTTTTTCCTGCTACAGTAATTAAGTGAAGTTGGTTGATCGCTTGTGACTTGAAGAATAGAAAAGCCCAGTCAAAAGTTAGCAATTATTTGACAGTCTCAGGTTTTTTACTCCAGATGAAATTGATCTGTCATCTTTTAGAAAAGATGTCTTTTTAGTGATAATGTTTTTAAGGTGGTTGGAATACCTTCATCTTTCTAAGAACTTGAGTTTCAAAAAAATTAGATATTTAAGTAAATTATAATGCTCATTACTATTTGATTAGTTTTGCTTCATTCAGGTTGGGCAATATGCAATCTCAACAGTTTTTCTTCCCAAGTTACATTAGTCAAGAAGAGAGAGACTTTGTCCTTCCTTTTGAAATTAAATACTAATTTTAACATTTCTTTGTAGTAACTTGCTATTACATCAGGCTATTCCTGAACAAAGTGCAGATACCACATCAGTGTTACAGGTAACTGTAACCTAAGGTATGAGGTGTTTATGCCACTGAAGATCCCTGATCCTGTGCCTCTGTTCTTCGGCACAGAACCCTGCCCAGGCCTGCTCTGTGCTTTGCTGCTTCTTGTCCTTTTGGGGTGTTGGCCTTGTGGTCTCTTCTGCTGTAGCCACAGGGAAAGGGTGGAGGCAGCCTGTCTTCCTCTTAATTACTGGTGTTCTTGTTTTCCCTTGGCCAAGAGCTGGAGCAGTGTAAACTAGCTGTTTGAATGTTGTTCTACGTTATTTTTGTCAGGGCAGAATCATCAATATTCCAAGAGATCTGGAGATCTGGTTGTTTTGTAGACTTCAGGATGTTAGGAAGCCTGCAGTTTCCTGATAAATTCAGATTAAATACCGAGCTGGGAACAGATTATTTTCATTTTACAAGCCCTCGATTCCTCTCTTCAATGTGTTAGCATACAAATTATTTTCATTTTTTAGTTCTACTTGAAACTTTTGGGTTTATGGCACATAAATACTAGAGAGCAGTGGCTAAACATTTTTTGGTGATTATTCTAGGAGATTGTTCCAGTAATTTTTTTCCTTGTATTTCTTCCCTTGTTTTGTGACAGCAGAAGTGATTAAGTTTCAATGTAAGAATCTGAGGTGCACGGGACAAGGTGTGAAGGGGAACAATATGACTGCCTAACATGACAAGCTGTAACAAGTGAACAGTAGTATGAAGTCACAGAAATACAAACATTGCCATGAACATTTTTTCAGTTCTCGTATTATTGAAGCTATTTATTTCTTCAGTCTTGAGGCTGGGTTTTATTCTGTATAAATAACAAAAACTTCCCACTGGTAGGAAGGTAGGCAATAAAGATTACTGTAACATTAGGCTGTCACTGTAGTCTGGAAGTGTACAGTCAACTTCCTCCATTAAAAATGAAACTATACCCAGATTCACTTCCAGGCCACTCCAAGTAAAAGCTGCATGCAGTCTTAATTGTGAATATTAAGTTAAGCCCAGTGTCCCATGTGGCTTCAGGCTAGCATACCTTATCTGGTCTGTGTCAGGACAAGAACTACAGTTATAAATGTAAATCTTCTGATTTCTGCCATTAATATTTCCCTGGTTTCCCAGAAAAAGAGACAAATCTCACATATCTCCTGACAATTTATTTTGTATAGTTACAGTGTAGACAAGAGATCAAAGACCTTTCCCCAAATATGATTGCAATAACTCCCATTTTAGCCAGATTAGCTTCCCGTGTGTTTCATTGAAGCTGTTTTGAAATGTGCTTGTGGTGTTATTTGTGGCAGTGTTAATCAACAGCCAAAGTTCTAAACAGAATCGTCAGGACGTGTCAAGTTCTGTATGTAATTCTACAACCAGTCCTGAGACAAAGCACTCATCTGGGCCTAAAGTGACAGGAACTGTCCAAACACCTCAGTCAGTCTCTTTTTCCTCTGCCAGACCCTTGCACGTCTGGACTTGATGTTGCAGGTACCACTGTGGGTGCAGCATTAACATACACTGAGCAGTGGCGATGTCTGGAGGCAAAAGGGAGGAGCAGTTCTTCCCAGAAGCAGTAATTGCAGTTCTCAGTATGCCCCAGTGGCAGCAGAGCAAGGACTTAATCTCTCAAGAACACTTCCCTAAATCTCCGCTTTGGTATTGCTCATTCATTTTCCAGGATAAAATCAAAATTTTCAGTGCAGTAAAAAAGCCTTGTCTGCCATTTTCCATATGCTACTTTTTCCTAGAAAGCTGATGAGTTTGTTGGCTTGGATATGTTCTTTCAGCATGGCTGAAATTTCACAGTAGCTGTAAACATTTGTCTGTAGCTTCCTGTTTGCTCTAAACAGTGTTAAAAATAATTTGTAGAAAAGGCAAATTAAGGTACATGAATTCCCTGACAGTTATCTATTTAAGTTTCTGTAAACTGGACTGTCCATGTATTAAGCCCTTGGGTACAGAGACAGGTGATGAGAGAGATGAAGATTTTAGACAGCACTGAGACTCATTTAGGTTGCAGTAATAATATGAAATTAGTACTTCAGCCTAGCCTGTCACAAGCAGAAACACATCGATAAAGTTGTCTAACAGGAAAATGGAATACATTTTAAACTATATTTTTTTAAGAAATAAAAGAGTTTTTAACTGTTGTGTAAGACTTGCTGTTAGTTTCCTTATAATTTCTAAATGGCAACAATGTGGATTTTTTAAAATATGATATACCAGTCTTTTTATGTGTCTCTCTATGAATGATGACAAGGTCAATTCTTAGCATTTTGAAGACAGTTAAATATTTAATATCAATCAAGATTCAATACAGCCTCAGAACTTTCAGTTCTTTCCTTTTGGAGGATTTTGTTGCTTGAAGGTAATATTCTGGGCTGACTTTGTGGTTTGTGAGGTCTTCACTGATGAATAAATGTCTTTTGCTCTGTCTTAATTGATTTTTACTGATGTGGCATTTATTTCTTTGTACTGGAGACACTAAAATAATTGTATTTTAGAGATTCTGTTTTCATTTGTTCTTTTTGGAGATAGAGATAGAACAGATCTAGTATGGGGACAGAGTTGTAATTCAGTTATGAAATGTACTTTGTGTTAATGGAGTCCAGCACGGTCTTGTGTTTGCAGCAGTGTAATGTTACTGCCTTTGTCAGTGTATCCAGAGCATTAACCTGTATTTTATTGTAGATGTAGAGCATATTGAAGTTCATCCTGATGGCTTTTTCTAAGTCTGCCTTCTTTGAGAAGGTGATGAAGAGTTTTTTTTCAAGTGTAAATTGAGTAGCTGGCAGTGCTATTCGTATGTGGCAAACAGGGAGTCTTTGTTTAGAAAAAATCATCAATATTTAGAAGAAATATATCAATCTGAGGGTCACACAAACAACCACACTACTGTGCCTTCTCTAAATTAGATATACATGTGTGTGTTTATATATAAAATTCTCAAAGCAGAGCTCTTCATGGGGCAGGGAAAGTATTTGGGGGTTTTCAGTACTAGTGGTGGCAGGATCTGTTGTAGAACTGGTACAAGTTGGTCTGAACAATAAATTTTAAAGTAATAATAGCAAATAATTGTGGGTCACTAGGAAAATAAAAGGAACCCTTCAATTTAGATTATGTACATGTTTATATGCAAATAAAACTTGAACACATGATTGTGGAAACTGGTTTGTGTTTATAATCAAAATGAATTAAACTGCAAATGAGTGTTTATTTCTGGTTGAAGAAAATAGGTATGTAAATGTTAGATGATCATTTCAGAACAGGAACAGTGCAAAAAGAACTAGGAAAACTTAAGAAATGGCTTAAATATTCAAGGCTCAAAGGAATAGTAGTAAAGGAATATGTTAAGAGTTCAGTCTGTAAGGAGAATATCTATAGTTCTGCACAAATTGAATTAATATTTTGTCCCTTGATAAAGTTACTAAAGATCAACTAAATGTATTTCTACTGGTGCAATGAGTCTAGAATTCAGAGTACCAATTAAAAAAAAAGTAGAGTGTGTACAGCTTTTAAAAAGGTACTTGTAGTCAGATATTGAAAAAATTATGACTGAAAAACATTTTTCTATAAAAAACATTTCTCTATATCTCTATGCAGCAAGCTGTCCTAAATTGTCAGCTCCCTAGTTTGCAGTTAAGGAAACTGTTTTGACAAGGCCACTTCTATATGCTTAAGTCCAGAGTGATAGGGCTGACCCTATTAAATGATCATAGTTTTTCACAGTCTGGTGATTAACAGGCTTGTAACTTTCCTGGCTTTCTTAATCCCTTTTAATCATTTAAACCTATTATTGTTTTGACTTCAATTTCAAAAGCCCTTTAAATCTGCCTTACAATATTAATAGCTGATTAAAGTCCTGATTTCCAACCATATTATCAGTGGGGCATCTTACCTTATTACACTGAATAATTCAGAAACAACTGGGAAAATATTGATCGAGAAAGAAAAAAACATTGGAAAAACTGTACCTAGTTATTTTTATATTTAAAGTAGTGATCATATCCATGCATTAAGTGGGGGAAAAAATGCTTTAATTTATGACATGAATGACTGTATTTCTTTTTTCTTTTAGGATTCAATAGTGTCATTTTC
Source organism: Leptocoma aspasia (assembly GCA_013399835.1). Taxonomy (NCBI): domain Eukaryota; kingdom Metazoa; phylum Chordata; class Aves; order Passeriformes; family Nectariniidae; genus Leptocoma; species Leptocoma aspasia. The sequence goes on from VXAX01002113.1 coordinate 160,706, forward strand.
AGCTAATTCTGTGTTGACATTTAAATCCATAATCCATCTTTCATAATAAGTAATGTGTTAAAAAAATTCTGCGAATATTTTTTGAATCCCTTTCACTCAGAAATTTCAACTTCTTTTCCCTGAAAAAGAGAGGTTTTTATAGGGAGTGATGCAGCCAAATAAGACTCCAGTCATAATAATGGACTGGAACTGAGTAAAAAGAAAAACATTAGAAATTTGCTCCATGTGTTTTCCAAGATGGTCCTTCCCTCTCTCAGCTCTGACAGACCTATTCCCAGAGCAAGGTTTAAAGTCTGGAATTTTTTTTAAATGAAATGCCCAGTACCTGTGGTTTGAGTTGCAGTTAATTTTTTCCCTAAGCAGATGCTTTTGTTTAGTTAAGCAGTGTAATTCTCTGCCTGTCAGTGTATGTGCCCTTTCCCAAGCCAAACTTGGTTCTTTGTAATTGATAACTATGAAGTAATTTATTTCCTATTAAATATGAAGTAATTTATTTCCTCTGAAGTAATTTGTTTTCTGTATCCTATAGAAGTCAAGATAGAACTGTCTCAACCTTCTGTTGCTATTTTTTCAAGTTTCCTTCCCACTAGCACTAGTAGTAGTGTGTGCTTTACTCCTATCTACATTTCTTTGTCTGAAGCTGAACACTTTAGCTACAAGTTTTTCTGTTTGAAAATTGAAGAAAATGAAACAATTAGTGAGGCTGACAACTCACTCTGGGGTCTTTTTGGTAATTTTTGTTTTGTTTGTTTGCTTGTTCCTATTTCTGTATTGTAGTAGTTCATTGCTGTCTTAAATGCTTGGTGTGAGTTGGAAGCTCAGGTTGAATTAGTTGCAGTTCATAACACCTCATTTCTCCTCTCTCCAAGTTACTGCTCCATGGGATGCCTTTACCCCCACCTATATTTTTATGCTTTTAATTTACCTATTTGGCTTCACATGTGTTAGAACTTTGAAGTCTTACTGTCTGCTAGAATGCTCTGCTGTCATGACACAGCCGTGCCAGTCTGCTGTCATCTGTGGATTGCATCAGTAGCTTCTGTACTTAACGCCAGATCACTGATGGATGTGTGGCATAGTGTTGGGTCTAGCACTGATCCATGTTGAAGTCAGTCTGATTTTTGCCTTCTCTCACAGTTCTAATATTTTCCCAAAGGAATGTCTAAAAGGTGTTTTAAGCAGTTTCCTCTTTTGTTGGTATAAGTGGACCCTTGCAAAACTTAGGATTTTTTTCTGGAAGCAGGCTTTCATTGGGGTTGTATTGCTATCATACAGTCCATCTTTAATCTTTCAGTTTTCCAGGGATGCCAATCCAGACTTTTATATTTGTCAAAAAAGCATTATCTATTCAGTAAGGAATTTTTCTAAAATGGCCTAACCTGTTACAGGATTATCCTTAAGCACCAGTGAATAATGATGAGCTATCACTGAACCCAGAAATTAGAGTAGAAAAGGTCTCTCTTTTGCTGTCAACTTGAGGCCAAGAAGGAATGTGAAAAGATAGGGATGACCAGCTGCCCTGTTATAGAATAGGACAAAAGCTAAAGAGGGGGAGAAACTTTGGGGGAATGGAGAGTGTGGTGCATTTCAGATGATGAAACTGGGACACTAAGCAACAATGGAATCTACAGGGGGAAAAAAAGTAAATTTATTAAACTGGTGAAGTAAAACCAGTGCAAGTCAGGCAAGACAGTGAGACTTTCAGAATATGAATCAAAGACATTTACTGTTTGAATTTGTCTTTTCTTTTTCTTTAATGGAGGGAAAAAAACATGTCTTAAATATTTGGACTAAAGTCCTTGTATCTGCCAGTTACAGAAAACTTTAATTTGGTTTACCTCGTTTCATCTGGTCCATGATGAATTTGGCTGCTAAATTTACATACCAGGCATTGTCTGTGTTGTGGATTTTTTTGTTTTTGTCTGGATTTAGAAAATTTACAGCCCTAGAATCTGGTTTAGCAAGCTCAAAGTAATGATTCAAAGACATACAAGTCACGGTACTCACACTGTATTTGTGTGCGTGGGAAAGATTATTGGGCTAAGGGGAAGAGTAAGGCTACATTAGAATTAACAGAAATTTCTAAGCAGATGTAGCCTTGTCAAAAATGCAGAAATACTTCAAGTGCTATTTTACTACTGTAGGAAAAGCAGTTTCCTTACTGCTTTTTGATCTCTGTATAGATCAAGTCAGAAGAAAAGGAGCTAGCACTTATGGCAGCATTACTTATTCTGTCTGATAAATTGCAGATGGAACTTGAGAAACAGGCTGACCTTCTGTACCCATCCCCCATAAATTTGACACATTAGAAATATTTTGTGAGCTGGGCTTGCTGTGTGCATTGGCTTGTAAATGCTCCTGAGGATGCCCTGCTGTAGCAGGTTCACACATGGCTGTGTTTCTGACCTGAATGGGATGTGGGATGTGAGAACTGCGTAGAAATCAGTCAATATACTCTGAAAAAGGACACGTGAATACAATGTCCCAAAGATGCCTTGTTCTAGTTTTGACAAGATTAATAATTAAGAAAAAGGACTGTGTTTCCTTTTTTTCTGGGCTAGTGAAGGTAGCCTTAACATCACTTGGAAGTTGAAGTAACACAATTGCTGAATCATTCTTATGCAACCTTCTTTAGATGAATCTGAAATATAAGACTATAGAGAGATCCTTAAGGTTCCTTAATGACTTTTTTTTCTTTGAAAATTTATGAAGAAATGCTTCTGCAGAGCTCTGTCTTAAAAGATTTCTTTTTTTATTGATGAATCATAGCCTAGTATAAATAAAATCTGCTTGTCTTGTCCAGTTAATGCAACCAATGGGTGTTAGGTGTCTGATGGAGAAATCAAACTCTGTTCCTTTTTTTGATGACTTTTCTGCAAAGTTCAAAGAACACGTTAGAAGTCTGCCCTTTCATGTATTGAATTTTTAATCAATCTGGGGAATACTTAAAGCAGTAAGTGCAGCAAAGCATGCCAAACACAATAAGCTTATGGAACAGCAAAGCCCAAGTGCATTTAAAGGTGAGCAAGGTTAGTCAGAGTCATGTACTGAGGCACGAAGTTTGTATCTATTTGTACATCAACCAAAGCAGAGGAATGTCTGTGCAAATGTGTATTTAGGGCTTCCTGGAATGCCTTACTGTCCCAGCTTTGTGTCATGGAAATAGTTTAAATACAGGAGTTTTTTTGCTGACTACTCACATTGATGGTTAATGCAGAAAAATACTTTTATCTCTAGTGTCTTGTTCTTCACAAGTACTCTTGAAAATAGTGATCAGAATATTACTGTCATACATGTGCAGTTTTTCATACATCCTTGTGGGTGGTCTGCATTTCATCTTGGCTCTTCTGGCCCAAGCAGCACATATATGTGTGTGCTGATTTTCATTTTGATGTCTGTGCAATTATTACTTATTGTTTTTACAGAAGGTTTTGCTTAGATTGGTGAATTCAAGTCAGAAATTTTGAAAGGTGACTTAATTTTCAAACTATGAAGATCTATTGCCATTTTTTAAACCTGTTTGCTCATCGCCAGTTTCATTTTGGGCTTTTGGACAGGTGAATTTTACCATCTTTTCAGGAAATATTTGATAGAGTAGATCTGAACTTGATATGTTTGGAGTTTATCAGCAGTGCATATTTAGTGTAGGTTCTTTTTAATTTGGTTGTAGTGTAGGTTTTCTTTTTAATTTGGTTGAGGCTTTGTGAAACTGGGTGCTGTCTGAAAGGAACTGTGCCTTATGGCTGTTTCTTACATTAAAAATATTACTGTAAAAATGCTCACTACTGTCCAAGTACATGAATTTTCATTCTGTCTTGTATTAGGAGCTGAGAAATAAAAAATCCTGGAGTTGTAGGATTACTATTTCAGAAGGATCTTTAAAATGCATTGCAGAAGTTGAATTTGGAAGTTGTGGTATGCTTAAAAAATGAAAAATAGGCATATAATAAAAATTATACATTTCTGCAGAAATTGAAATTGAGATGTTAAATTTGCAGGTGAATGCTAGGCAAGTTCTTCAATGTACATGAAGAAGCAAATAATATACCACCTATTTTTACCACTGTAACCAAATAGTATGTATTGGTCAGAGTTGTACTTCTGGCTGTTGGAATAGATCTCTTCCAAATGGCCTTAGCGGTTTTTTCATAGAGTATATTTAGGTGCACTTAGAGCAAATTTTCTCAACACCATCTGACTCCCCAATACCATGTCCTCAGAATGCCTGTAGTAATGTTTTAGTGTGGGTCTGTTACTTTATTTCCAGGCTTGTGGAGAGGAAAAATATTTGAGATTTCTATAGTTGTGAATTTATAATTAGTTGTGCCTTTGTTTATTGATGAAATACAGGTGCACGAGATTGCTCATCTGTCCTGGCAAGTAAAATGTGTAAACAGGTCTTTTTATGAGGTCAGAAAGAATACTGTGTAAAAGCATTATCTTGCCACTGGAAAAGTTACTGTATAGCACTGGGAAATGTACAATTCAAACTGTCATTAGAGATGGATGACAGAATGATAATTTCTGTTAGCACCTATCTGCAGCTAGGACACTTAAGCTTTGGTTAGAATAGGGTATGTTGGAGTGGCCATGTTACAATGACAATCTAGAGGTTAAACCAAGCTGCTATGGCGTAAGAAACTTCCTAAGGCCCTGAGTTTGGGGAAGAAGCTGCTCTCAGACTGAAGCGTTGCCCAGGGGGCAGTGATGTGTGGGGCTGTCAGGAGCCATCAGCTGCGATGCTCGGAGGCTGCGTGTGCGTAGCGGCAGCTGCGCAGCTCCATGCACAGGGGCAGCTGTGCACCGTGCTAATTGCTGCAGTCCAGCCCTTTGCTGCCCAGCTTCATGGACAGCTGCCATTCTGAGCGGGGTGTCTGGAACATTGGCTACTCTTCCAATAGATTAAATGTTTGTGAAGGACAAGTCGAAGGGCTTAAATGTTTCATTTTTGAAAGGTACTGCAGCGTGTTTTGACACTTAGCTACAGTCAGGCTGTAGACCCTTTTGCACGTTTTTACTCTTAAGCCCCCTTTTATTTAATAGCACCTGAAGCAGTGCTGAAGAGACTACTAACATTTTGAAACTATCACAGTTTGCTACTGGATAGTTGAAAAGAATAATAATGATTTTGTGTTCTAGGATGTGTTGAACTTGAATTTCAGAGTAGAAAAAAATGAAGTTGTGATCACTCCTTTGCTTACTTCCATAGCATGTGCTTCTCTTCTACTCACTAGTTTAATATCAGGCAATTAAATCTATAATACATGTACAATTTGTTGTTTTGGTTGCTTAGAAGGTTTAGATGTCCTTATTTTAATTTTTTTGACTGCTTATCTTTGGCTTCAGTTTTGCACTTAATATTGTTAGCTCCTAAATGTTTTTTAGAGAAATTCTGACGAATGTAACCTCATCAGTTAGGAAGAGCCAACTGGTGCTTATCAATCTTGCCTATGAAGCACATGTTGGGAAAACATTATGTAAGCTGCTCACTGTGCTAGTTGCACTTTTAAATTTATTAAATAGTTCAGCAGCTGTGTATGAAATTTAATATACATCTTAATGCATAAAGTACTTATAAAAATTTGAACTCTACAAGCATGTCCCTTTGTGGGAAATTTTCTTTGACAACTTCCTATCACAGCAATATCTTTAGAGATCAAGGCAGAATATTTAAAAAAAACCTGTTTTCACAGTAAAAGAAGGTGATGGTAAAAAAGATAGTGTAAGCTGAGGTTCACCAAAGGAACCATTCTGCAAACCTTAGGGGTAGCAACTGTGTCCCCCCAGCCCCTCTGTGGTATGTCAGTAACATAGCCCGAAATCACACATCTGTTGAACAGCATTCCCCTTATGTTAGATGATTTCTGTAGTAGCTGACTTATTAGTCTGAGTAAGTAGTGACAGGTTTTATCTGTTTGGGTTTTTTCCCTTCTAAATAATTGTGGGGGTGAAATTGTGGTTAAAAAAAAGGTGTAGTGACAAGGATTCTGGAAGCTTTGAAAAGCTCAAAGGTAGATGTTATTTCTCAGCAGAGAAAATTGTATACAGATGAAGGTGAAGTAGGCTGACTACTGGTAGAGGAAAAGCCTATAGCTTAATTTTTAATGAAGAATATCTGTGACTTTCTGTGGGTGTATTTGTTAATGGGCAAAATCATCTCCATTTGCAAAATGGATTGCATATTAGTGTATCTGTCTATGACACATAAATCCTTTGGAAAAAGACCTAATTTCATTTTAAGTCAGATTGCAAGTCTCATAAGAAGAGATAGTGTCCTTTCACTTCTGAAAGATGTTCCTTTTAGAATTTCCTGGTAACTCATTGCATTTTCTCTGATATATGAGTATTTGCTATCAGTGAAATTCATATTAAGTCATGACAAATGGAGATACTGGGGAGGTGTAGCAGCATTATGAAGAGACTGGTATTGGGCTAGACCCTTTTTCATGTAAGAAAAAGAGCCTGGTACTGTTGATTACAGAAAACATTAGGTTGGAAGTAAATGTAAGATCGTAACAGTAAAAATGGTGTCTTAAAGACTGACAGGATGGTCAAGTATGAAGAAGATTGGGCAATTAAAATAAGTGACCTGAATCTGTACAGGAAGCCCTGCTTACCCTGAGTCAAACATGAGCCCTGCACTTGGAAGGAGAACATGGATGAACTGCACTGTATCCTGATTAGGAGTGTCTACACCAAGGATTTAGCAGCAAAGTGGATAAATGGATTCAAGTCAGCATGATAGTGTAGCAAATGACCTGGGGAAGTCTCTGTGTTTGTAAACAATACAAATCAGTCAGTCAGTGTCTTGTATGTCTGAATGCAGTAGGCACTGGTGAGCTTGAGAATGTGTCCGGCATCGGTGCTTGCATTTTAAATGGATGCTGAAAATACGAGTTTCAGGGAGTATCATCAGAAAATGCTGTAAGGAATAGAGAAAGGATATTTTGCCTATTTGTTATAAACAAAAATAATTTTGCAAGATGGATTGAGTGTAGTTGTCAGTGGCCAGAATCTTTCCTCAGGAGGAATAATTTATGGTTCTGCAGTTGTCTAGAGCAAGGAACAAAAACAGAGGACAAAGGGACAGTGGGAGCCTTCAGCAGTGTGAACAGATAGCTGTTTGCAGAGTTGTCCAATGGACACTTGACTTTAGCTGCTTACATTATGAATGACTGTCTTACAAACCAATCAACCAAAAAACCCACCAAATCCAAGAGAAAAAAACCCCCACAGAATACTATAGGAATTTATTTTGAGATGTCAGATGATTTTGCTCTGACCAGAACAAAAGTGAGGTCACTCCTTAAAGGTTTTCCACAGTGAGTGACAGTGCAGGCTGCAGCATGGCTGGCAGTAGGCTGTCCTGGCAGAGACTGCATTCTCTTTTCCCTCTGATCAGGCAGTGTTGGCAACCCATTCTGTTAAATCAACTATTAGGTTAAGCTAGCAAAGTAAGTTTCTTTCTCTCAAGCACTCGCTTTTATCCGAAGTTGCTTGTATGGACTACAGAAGTTTTCCTAAATAGCCTGATGTTAAAGTATATTTTTTTTCCTACAGAATTATTTTGATATTTATTTTAACAGTTTTATTTGGTACAGGAAGAAACACTACAGCCACATTTAGTGTTTCTGTTGTCTGTAATCCTCCCTTTCATGTTTTGTAAGATTCAAATTGTAAGATCGATGTGTGGTACATGGTATGAAATGCAGTGATTTTTGGTAGATAGTCAGCCAAAGTATCCAATAAGGTTTGAAGCCAAGATATAAAGCAAAATTTTGTGTGATGTTAATTTTACTTTGATAAACACGTAATAAGTTTTTAGTAAGTTTTGTGGTTGTCTTTGCAATACCTGAGATATCTGAATTAACAAACACATAGTTTAATAATTTGAAACTATAAAACTACATTTCATGGCCATATTCTCATGTGAGTAACTGCTTTGTGTTTTTGCTTTTTTTCCCCCAAGGTATGGGCTGAAGCCAAACGACCAAATTTTGGCAGAGGAGAAGCACAAAGAACTGTAAGCTTTTTTATGGTGTTATGCATGTTACCTATATACTTTTTAATGTATATACATGTCTTATTGTTAAATATCTGAAGCAAAATTGTTAGCTTTTGCTCTTTAGTATTGTCTGCTGTAAATTGCAAAATTTGTCTGAAGACTAATTGTTGCAAAAAGAGATTTTAAATTCTTTTTTCATTAATTTCTTTTAAAAATTCTTTTATTAACTGCAGTTGGTACTAATGCAATTTAAATGCCCCATTAAAATGTTCATCCTAAGTACCTATGTTAATTTTTAAATTAGATACAGATTTCTAGGATTACTTTCACATTTCTTGTTTTCAGGGTAGAGATAGTGGGGAATTTGGTCCATTTTGTGTTCATGTGCATGCTTAGGTATAAAAATAACATCCCTTTTTTTCCTTACTATTTTAAACTTTAGGCTCTTGCTTGTAACTGTCTGATCCCATTACTACATTATCATTATTTTGCAGTATTTCACATTATTTCATGATATACCCAGAAGACTTATGCAGTTTATCCTCGTGGAAGATAATGTACCTGTTTCAAATGAATTCGCATCTGTAGCTGTTTTCTCATGCTAAAATTTTGGATGTTTTTAGAAAGGTCACAGATTTCAAGCAGTAAAAATGTATTCTGGTAACAAGGATTTAATTCCTCTGGAAAATATTTTTTTCCAAAAGCCTTAGTGATTGGGTTACTAACCAAATGACCCATGTTCTTTCAGAGGATGGAAAAAGACATTTAAGTTAAGTTAGTTACATCATGGTAATGTACCTGTGACATTAAAACTGCTTGAGCTCCAGGCAAACGACAGGCAACATCAGTTGCCTTTGATGAGTAGGTAAGATTGGTTTTATGCAGAGCACACTCTCTGGTGGTAGAACACTTATGGACAGCATAGCTTTGATTAACCCATTAACCCATTTCGGATACTATGAGTTAGAAATGCTAAAAGTACTGCAGAAAAAATGCAGAGGGGTTAAACACAAGATAAGTCACATGCGAGTCTGTATTTTGGACAGTACAATTTGTACTGTGTACACAAGCTTTATTTGTTCAATAGATACTGATTAAATGGAGCCTTTTGATGTGAGATATTTCATTTGAAGTAGTTAAGTCATCTTTCAGCTTTTTATTGTAGGTATATTGCATATTAGTTCATTGCATGTTTGTTATTGATATGTTTACAGCATAGTCACTTCCTAAATGGAGGGTTGAACTAATTTTATTAAAGTAGTTCTGTATTAAATTTTGTTTAATTCAGAAAATTCAGTCAAACTCAAGATTACATGGATCAGCTGCAACAGAAGCCCTTCTCTGATGTTTTGTTGTACACACTGCATTAGCTCCTGAGATGATTTATATGTTGTTGAGTATAATGAAAGAGGTTGAACATGCTTTTGCCACTGATCTTGTCATATTGAATGTCACTGGATACTTGACCAGGGAAAAACTCCTGTAGGTCAGGGTCATGTTGTTTTCAGAAGAGACCTTTGGAACTTTTCTAATGGTGTGTACTTTTCTCCTTGGACCATGTGAACACAACAGATTGCACATTGTTGGACTTTGGAGCATTTTCAGTCCTTCAAGCTAAATTCTCTGATTTAACTTATAGATAGTTGTAAACTTTTCTGATGTTTAAGTAGACTTTCATATTTAAAAGGAATACCAGTTCTAGGAAACATGCAAGACAACTTACCACTAGGGTGACTGTTGCTGATGTGGTTATAAACTTATCCTTAGGTACAGTGCCCTTATAATTAAGGTATTCTCCTGGTCCTGTCATAATGTTCTTAAGTCAAATGCAAAGTTAGTTTCTACATATTACTGTTCAGTTAAAAAATCCTCCTACTTAAAATAATTTATCTTTCAGTCTTTGAAATGTCAGCAGCTTTTATATTGTCTTCCCTAGTAGTAAAGAAGACTTCTGTTGTCATTCTTCATCTAAAGTCCATCATGGTGATTTATCTGACTGTCAGATGTCCTTCAGTTTCTCAGAGATACTTCTGTATAGCTGTTGTTCATAAAAATGTAAATTTTGTTTAGTACTGAATTCCTTATCTCCAAAGGTAACTGAGCCTGCTACCCTGACTTGGCTTGATCCTTTAGTCCTTGAGTCTTAGTTATCTAGAGGGAGAAGTACAGCCACTAAGACTGGCATTGGTTTACAGGCATGGCATCATGCTTAACTTCTATTTTAAGTGCTAAGGTATGAAAGATCACCTTTTTTTTCCTGCTTTCAATTCACTTCAACTGTAGCAGCCTTATAAATTTGTCTTTTGATTTTGTGTATGCTTCTTTTGTCTAACAGGAATTTATTAGCACTAAAGCCATTAAGTGTGTGCATATATGCATTCTTCTCAGAATTTAGCTGGAAATACCTACTCCTTCCCTGCCCCAATCAGCTTCTGAGTGTACCTCGTGAAGGGTGGAGGGTACTGTCCCACAGCTCAACATGTTTCCATGTAAAATTAGATTAGTTAGAGCCATCAGCACTGGTGATCAAGCCAAGCCATGCCCATGTTGCAGGGAATCAGATGAGCAACACTCTTGTTTTCAGTGGTGAGTCTGCTGTTCTGCAGCGGGAATAACAAAGGTGGGGGAACAGAGGTGTCTTCAGTTTGCATTGGTGTTTTACAAGAGAAATATGCATTTGTGGCTCAAGAGATGTCCTGCAGATGTTTCCCACCTTCCCTAACCCAGCTAATCCTCTTCAACTCTGAGTCCTGCAGGACTGCTAGGGAAACTCAGACGTAATAAGGTTGGTGAGGCCTTAATGTTGCTTTTTTTTTTCTCCTTCTGAGAACAATAAAAAAATATAAACTTTGAGACAAACAGAAATAATTCTCCTGAGCCTTTGTATGGTCCTTTTATAAGAGTTGTTTCCATTTTTAATTCTCAGAATTGGACTGAATGGCTTTAACTGAAGGTCATATTAGCCAAGTATAGACTTGTGTATGCTGTTGCCTAGGCTGATTTTTTTTTTTTCATTATGGTTCCACATCAAAAGTTTAGGAGAATAAATTTAGGCTAGGTGCAGCAAGTGATGGAGTGTGATCTAAGTTGTCTTGATATTAAAGTAGGAATACTTTAATACAGAGTTCATCTTCACTGTATATAGTAAGTATTGACAGAGGAGTTGGGGGTTTCTTACTAATATTTTCTTTTACTAAACTAGGGGCTGTTAGCCAAATTTTGGTAGCTTGACTAGCTTGTATGAATATAGGCGACTAAAATACAGTCACTGTAAGTTTTAAAAACATTGTTTGGAATTCAGTGGTACCACTGAGTCTGTAAGCAATGCTTCAAAACACTTGTTTTAGTGCAGCTTTGACTGACTCCTGGTTGAACAGTTTTATAAACGGTTTTGTTTAAGCAGTTTTGGCTGTGATGGGACACTTGTGAAAGTTAGTTGAAGGAGAGATTAAGAAATGTGGAATCTGCATTGTGTTTCTGATTTTGTAAGCTATCTTTTTTCAAAGATCAAGACCATGAAGTGAGGGAGAAGATAAATATCAGCTTTTTTTCTCTTCAGTCAGTTTTTGATGTGTTGGTAGCAAGGGAGAGAGCAGATGTGTTGCTCTGCTGCAAGCTGGCTGAGAGGGATTCATTTAGCTGAGAGGGATTTCATTCTTACCTGCATACTTGCTATTTTTCATAGTGAAACTGAACAAGGAAGAGAGGGACTCTTAAATTTGAGGACAGCTGTTTGGGTGACTGGAGTTCTGATTTACCTGTAACATCTGGCAGGAGGTGGTGTGTGTGTACTTTCTGATTTTGCTTAGGCAATATAGATATTTAAGTGGAAGGGTCAATCTTGGAGTCGTAATAGGGATGTTTGGGGATTACAGGGGCCTCGTTTGTTTGCAAAAGGGTAGAGAAATCCCTACAGTAGGGATTTGTAAGTAGTCTGGGTATGTTAGAGAGCTAGAGGATCTCAAAGGGATTAGAACCATGCCACAGGAATGTTGAAGAGCATTTCCTTGTTATTTGGGGGTGGGGGGCTACCCCGTGTTACTCACTGTCTATCACAGTACTTCAATCCAACAGCTAAGGGACTCCACCCCAAGCACAATTAGAGTGCAACCGTGTGTCGTTGATAGTTCAGCTTGCGGAGACGGAGATGTGAATTCTGGGTCACCAAAGGGATGCAGCTGTCCGTGTACCGCTTTTGGGAAGAGCCGAGTGCTCTGTGCCACTAGAGGGGGCAGTTTATCTTCGCTAACACCCGCAGAAATCCGTCCCTATGTGCTGCCTTTAGCGTTTGTCCTGTTGGGCTTAAGCCTCTCTGAAATACCTTTGCTTTTTATCCATCCTCTTTCCCCCCTAAAGCTGAAAAAGATAGTAGAAAATTGTTTGTGGAAGCAGGGGAAAGAGAGAGTAAAACATCAGAAATACGAAGCTTTGAGTCTTTTGTTAGCCGTTTCAACATATGCTGACAGTATAGGTGACTTGTATGGATGAGGTGATATATGAATCTGTCACTTGATATAATGTACCTCACTTGTAATTACATTTGAGTGGATTAATATATATTATGAAATATGGTTTGGCAGTGAATTAATGTGGAAAACTGTTATGGCAGTTATAACAAGGTGCCCAGATTGATGAAAAAACTTGCCAGCTCCCACCTTTACACGACTTTATTTTAGATTTTTTCCTCATTTTTTTAAAATCAAGTATCATATTGACCTGTTTCCTGGTATAGAGTTTTGTCTGAAAACTTGAATAAAAATCTCTACTGTGCAATTGATACTCATTTTTATAAAATCAAATATTTTTAGAATTTTTACAGAGGAAAACTCTTAAACTTCTCTTTTTAGTGAATAAACAGTAATTTAGAATGACTAGTCTCTTAAATTACCAGTTGCTCCCAAAGCAAGTAAAATTCTGTTTATATTGACTCTGATTGTTCCATGATATGTAATGAAGCACTGCTTTAATTAAATTTCCATTAAGTACTTGGGAATTCTGTGGAGTAAGAGTCTGGATGATGTGCTGTGGATATGTGAGAAACGTGTAAGGAATGAGCTTGATGGTTGGGAAGAACTCTGTGCTGATCTGGAATGTTTTCTTAATCCAGTTCCTTGAGTTGTTGGCTCCCTCTGTAGAAACTACTTTAAATTGCAGTTTGATTTCTCTAGAATTGTTTTATCACTTCTGTGTGATATACACACACAAAAAAAAGCTTGACTCAGATTTATAAAAAGAATGATTTATGGTTAGCTACAGAATTTCTATTACAAAGTCCTCCCTCTGTATTTTTTCCTTCATTTTTCTGCGTGTCCACCCTTCATGCAATTATTTTGAATTACAGCACCAATGCAAATTAGCAGTATAGAAATCAGCTCATGAAATTCTCGGTAACAGGCAGTCCTGCATCAAATTTCTAGAAGTTAAGGTTCTAAGTTATAGCAGAAATACTTTTAAGTTCTTTCATTGAGCAGTCTTTACATATGCTTAAATTTAAAAATTAAAAAAAATCAAGTTAGTTTTAGTATATAAATTAATTTTGCATCCTGCTGTTGGAGATGTTAAATAAGTAATCTGCACAATACTTGTACAGGGTGCTGAGCAGATTTCATCAGTATTTTAAAACTGTGCTTGTGTATGAGTACAGTGTTTTAATTGAGCCTCCTGCCTCTGTTCATGTTCCTTTGTGTGTATAGTATATTAAAGCCCAACTTTGCTATGTGGCTTTGAAGGGTCTATTAGAATAGTCTCTATTGTTAAACAGCTCCTGGAAACAGTGTCAATTGATTCTTGTATGGCACAGCGCTTATTTGATGTAAAATAGAAGAAAACTTCTGATAATAGCTATGGCTGGCATTTAAGAACAAGGCTTATGTTCCTCTGGGGAGCTTGGTTTTGTAGGCTGAGATGCTTATCTGAGGCTGTTGTGTGATATAACACTTCCATGGTAGTGGGAAGGAGGACTGCTGGAGGGGAAAGAGAAGGATGGATACAAAAACCAATAGAGAATCCAAAATATTTTATATATGTGACATACAAGGTGTAAAAACAGCTGCTAAGGGATTGAAACTTTATTTGCTTAAAAGTTCCTAGTGTCAGATTCACTGTTCTTCTTCCTCTTAATCACATATATTAATTTTTCTTCTCTAACCTTCAATGTCTTCTGCTTTGATTACCACAACCTTATCATAGGTGGTCCAGAAGAGATATCAAAAGATCCCTCAAGGGAAAGATGTTATGTAATATTCCAAATGGTAATTCCAGCTCAAATTTCATCACTTACAGGAGCTCTCACAATACTGGGTATTGAGTTAAATTGATCTCTCGTAACCATTTCTTACTCTGACAATTTGTGCAGGAATAGGTGGACTGACATGGACCACCTATTTGGTTCTTCTGTCTAGTGAGCTAATGAGACTGGGTTACTCTGTTTTTCTTCTTGATAATATTCCTGACAGTGATTATTGTTCCTCAGTGTGTACTAGGCATACATGCTTTAAAGCAAGGAAATAACGTTTTTCCTTTTGCTGCCTGTTCCTGAGCTCACCCTCCTGCACAGACTGAGCAGAGAACCCACAGCCCTGAACTGAACTCTCAGACTCAGAAGGCTCAAGTGATCTGAACTCCTGTAAAGCACTTCAGCTTGCCTCTCAGCCAATGTTCATAGCAAAGGCTTCACAGACAGCACAGGATGGCTGCACCCTCCTGTCCTCCTGGGGTTCATTTCCAATAAATGCAGTTTGGGCAGTCAGTTAGACATGATTGTCCAAAAGAAGACTTCTCTCATGACTTTTCTTTTTTTTACAACTTGTTAAAAAATGGTGTCAATGTTTCAACTGCACTGACTCCTGGTGTTTGCTGAAGTGTGGTGCTAATGCAGTAGTTACGGGACTGTGTGCAGCGACAGACGTATTTGAAGACTGAGTTTTGACTATGCAGAGTGATTTTTTTTTTCCATACTGCTGCATATTTCTGTCACTGTAGTGGTTTCTTTCCAATAGAGAATGGGGTGCACTCATTTTAGATTATGATGCAGTCTTATGCTACAGAACATGCAAAATCTCCTGGGATTGCTGCTTTTTAGCTAGGGTAGCTGAAGTTTCTGCATCTTTACTGCACCGTTTAGAATTGGACAAGATCTGTCTTGAGAGTATCAATTCTTACATTATGCAATGTAGCACTAAACTTGAGGTTTTCCTAAAATTCAGAAATTATTAATTGGACCTTTTTATAGCATAGAAGATACATTGTCTTAGTGTCTCTTAGAAAGAGAATGTGTGAAAGATGGCTGTGGGATGGTTTTAAGTTTTCAGAGTAATTATTTCACTTCAAGCTGTAAGTTACACTGCAAGAACTGCATATTCTGAAACAAAGAGTGAGAATTTAATATGGGATTTTTATTCTATTCTCTTACTGTATTTCTTACATGTATTTTGCTCACAGTCCTCTAGACCTAGCACCAGAATCAGAATAAAAGCTAATACCCACCCAACCATTTTATGGGATTACATTAATTTTTTTTCCTAAAGTATACTGTGTGTGAAGGAGAACCTTCAGATAATCTTCTGTTGGCAGGTCCTGTTTTAATTCCGACTTTGTTCTGATTTTAATGACATAACATCAAAGCTGTTGAATTGGAGGCGCTGTTTGAAAGCCCCGGCAAAGGGTGCGGTCAGTGCCGGGAGTGCCACCGGCTGAGGGGGGGCTTTGAGCAGCAGCCACCTTGGTGGCAGCTCTTTGAAACCTGTTGTAAAAGGTGTAAAATGTCTAAAGCTTTTAACCACTTGAAAGGACTTGACAGTGCACTGTTATCTTTTTGCTTAAACACTTCTAAGCTTGAGGTGAGGGGGCTTGCCACTTTCATTGAGGCTCTTTGAAACCAGTGGGGGTAAGAAATGTGTATTTCATGTGCGTGCAGTTTGAGCTTGAGATGAGATACACCTGAGCGAGGTGGGGGCTTGTGAGGGTTTTTTTGTAATGCAGACCACAAACATCTTTCATGTTCAGATTGCTCTGTTAACTGGTTAGGTGAAATTGCAAAACCCAGAATCAGAGTGTAATCATCTCTAAGCTCGGTTTTGGTTTTGTTCTGGTTTTTAACATGTTGCTGGTATGATTATCTAAAAGCTGGCCAATGCCAAAGAGAATAAAAATATCCATTATTTAATTCTTAGCAATTTTTTTTATAATCCTGAGAGTAGATGGAGAATTTAAACTTCCAGTAATTTTGGCATTTTAGTGACCAAAAAAAATTACTGTAACTGTAAGAAGATAAACTTTAACTGAATTTTCAAATGGAGGCACATTTCGTTTGATTTTTGAGTAGCTTGAGGCTCTTGTGAACTCTTAGGGTTTTAAGAATAGAACTTATTTCTTGGTGGCACTTGTGTTTGCCTGCTCTGTTTTTACATCAATAAAGTATGTGTATTTATTGTGTATTAGTTTTTTCATAATTCCTTGAGACATAGTCAGGATATAATGCCAACATTTTTTCTAAATAATCGGGTAATGAGCTTTCTTGTTATGACATTTGTGTGCAATTAATAACATGGTATAAAATTTTCCTTTGCTGGGATTTCAATTTTCTCATTTGAAGTCTTTTTTTAGTGAAGCTCTTAAGAATTGACTTGCCAGAGAATTTCTACTGATGTCCTGCTTGTTACCCTATTATAAAAATGGCAGATCACATCAGATATTCCATTTCCAAAGCAGCTAATGCAGTATCACTCTTTTTGCTAATTTGGCTCTAAAAGTATCCTCATTTAGAGATGTAAGCACCACAAATAAAATGTAAAATAAGCTGTATAGTTTGTTAGCAACCGAGAGAATAGATAACTCTCTATTGCCTATTCAATCTTTTCTGAGTTAAGCTTAGCCCCAAGAGTACCAATTAGTGCTCAGAATAGTGAATTCTGCTATTTTAAAGGTGGTCATCTATCAGAGCAGATTAAATGGCTTGTGTGAAAATAATTTAGTAGCTGCCCATTAGTTGCCTTTCCCTCCACAGAACTGTAGAAAGAGACCTCAAGAGATCATTTAGTTTCAATCCTCCAATCCAACTAGAGATGTATCTTTGTCATTCCTGGCAGATATTTGTCTAGCCTTCTCTAAGGGTCTTTGGAAATAGTGAGATGTCATGTTGAGACAGTGCAATCTTACTGCATAATTTGTAATGGTGGGCTGCTTCATTCCCACTGAAAAGTTTGCTTGCAGGATGGAACGGAGAACTATTGCCCATAACAGTGAAGAGGGAGTCAGATGGATTACAGAATGCATGGGAATTGCAATGGGGGTAAAAAGACAATGGTTCTAAGCAGGGGAGGCAGGACAGTGTAGGGCAAGGCTGTGTGCAAAGAGAACGTGCACATGCATTTTTGCTAGGGTAAGGTTCTGTGCACCCATGCGCCTCTACAGACAAAAGCAGAGCAGACAGAGCAGCCTGTAGTGTGAGGAAAATACTGAGATTTCAGCCATTTTAGTAGTGTGATGGAAGAGGTCACCTAAAGTTGACCATCTGATTGAATCAGGAAGCCCCTGTTTAGCAGTCTTAAGTGTATGTGTCTGGTATGGATGTGCAGTTTTGCATTTGCAGACAGATAACGTTTGTTTTGCTTTCCTACTGCTCATGAATAACGTTGAAGAGTTGCCAGGAAATATCGTCTGATCTACATACTTATATAGCTCAAAAATCATTGTATCATGTAATCATCTCTCAGACATCTAAACTGATTTGTTCTTGAAGCTTTGTACCAGATAAGATTGTAATTCTATGAATTTGTGGCCAAAGCAGATAGGGAATGTAGCTGGCTCTAAACTGCATGGGAAACTTGCTGCACATTCAGAAGCTGTGTGCCTGAATGATAGAGCCATCTGCTTATTCTGAAGGGGGTCTCCTGCCCTGATGCTGCTGTGGCTCTGTGATCAGATGACCTTGTTTACAAGAAGTGGAAACAGCAACTGACACACGCTGCAGCTTCTGTCCCCAAACCAGCGATCACAGATGGAGGGCAGCTGCTGCAAGGGATTCAGTGGTACCTTCTGGTCACATGAGTCAGCTGGTGCAGTTGTAGCTGCAGATGCCAGTGTCTCTGCTGAGCAGCTGAAACACACAGACTTTATACAGGCGAGTGCAGGGGTGTGTGGGAGGTGATGGACACAAGCTCCCTGTGCCATTTGAGCATCTTCATCACCCTGCACCCAGTATGTCAATCCTGGCCTGATCTTGTCTCTTTAACTGATGTCACTGGTTCTGGTTGTGAGGGGAGTAACAAGAGAGCTACAGACAGTGGCAATATAATGGCAATACTTAATTTCAATTTATTATTTCTCATATCTGTGTAAAAAACCCCGAATACACATACATACTCCTATCTTGCTTGTCCTCAATTTAGTTCAGCGGGATGTGTGCAGGTCCAGTATTGGACTGTCAAAGATAGGAAGGCAGAATCAGTCTTTAACTATGGGAAAAAATACTTCGGGAAATTTAGTATCAGTGCAAAAATATGTTGGGTGCTTTAAGTTGAAATGGAGTATGTAAACAGGCTATGCAACTCCAGCAGTTAACACTGTGATTTTAAGCTGTAGTGACAAATTTTCTTACAGATTTGTTGAAAGCTTCTGAACTAACTTAAAGAACTTTTCTAAAAGTAGGCTATCTCTTGAGTTAACATTTCTAGCACTCAGCAACAGTGATATATCAGTCTGTATGCATCAGTGAATAAGCCTACCAATTCCCATCTGTTGACACAGTCCTGCACAGATTTCTTGAATTCTAAGAAAAAAAAAAAATTGGGTTAGAATTCCAGCAGCAGCTATGAGAGTGTTTAGAAACAAACAGCAGCTTTGTTAAAACTTTGCAGTGTGAATATCCTACTTCACAATGAAGAGAAAATCATTTCATCATAGTTGTCCAAATAGATGTGTTAGTGGTTGATATATTTCATGGGAATCCTTCCTAAGCTGGAAGGATATGCCTGTGTCAAGGGTTGGACACTGAACTATTAGATTTTGTGACTGTTTACTTACTGTCTACTCTGACAAAGACACCCTGAAAAATATCTTTAAAACCAGTACTTTCTTTATTTCTGTTGCTCTGGTTGTTGCAGTTGGCAATTACTGTACAACAACCTTTTCTCCCTTTATTGTTTTATGGGGTTTCTTTTGGCTCTGCCACAGGTGCTTACCATGAGTAAAGGTTACCACTTTGGTACTGAAAATATAAAATATTTTTTTTTGCTGAGGAAATAGGACATCAAACGAGTGAATAGAAGGGAAAATCTTTAATATAAATTTAAAAACTAAAGGGAGGAATGAGCAGTGTAAAATATACAGGGTACCGTTGTTCAAATATTTTTTTTAGTAGAAGTGGCCAGGGTTGTCTTTTTGTTTGGGTCTTTAAAATTAAAGTATATACTGAGAAGACACTGAATAATTTTCTGCCTAAAAAGCAATAGGAAGCAGCCTGGTTCAGGTAAAAGTATTTTCAACTTCCAGTGAATATATTAGAAGGTTTCAGTATCGGAATCAACTTGAATTACAGATGTTGCAATATTTACAAGTTCCACAGTCTTATATTTGTTACTTTCTTCAGTATTTCTTCACCCAGTTATTTGTATGTGGAGTTGCTCTTTTCAAACTCTTTGCTAGTACTGCATTTCCTACCAAGATCCCTATATTCTCTGGATGCTGGCTGTTCAAAAAACTGATTAGAAGTGGAAGTACCCTACTTGCCTGTTTTAAAGTTGCTTCAGTGGCTTCACACTAAGTGTTATGAGTAATGAATATCTCAAAGGGAAGATACTGCCACTGGATGGTGCTATTGTTATGTTATTTAACTTACTTTCTGTGATAATGTGGATGGCATGAAATCTCCACCCCTGTCCCTCTGAAAGATTTTGTGAAGATCTGCTGCAAGCAAGTCCTGTGTATAGAGGTCACAGTACCAGTAGTAAAATAGTCATCCACAAGCTGTACCTTCATGAAGGCTGGGCAAAGGTAATTCTGTCTGGTGTGATCTGTATTTGAGCTTTGCAGATAAATGTTTAATACAAGTTTGGATGACAGCCTGCCTTTGCTAATACAGTTGTTTGTAGGGAAGGTGATGTTCTTGAGGAATGGGATACATTTAAGCCAATCAGCTGTGTGAAATCTGCATATTCATAATACATCTAATTATCCAGAAAGAGATGCTGAGTTACTGAAATTGTCACTTTGAACGGTTTCCTAACGAGGGGACTGTCTTTTAAAACGGCAGGGGTTACATAGTTAGCTACCTATTACATTACAAAAAAAAAAGTTTTGACTGTTTTATGCAAATATACTGCATTACCTTGTATAAATGAGAAGGTAAATCAGCTTTTGAAAGCCCTTCATGTTTTTTTGAGGGTGGAGAAAATGAATTCTTCTTACAAATTTGCATTTCAAGAAGTAAATAACTACTTGAAAAGGTGAGCTTTCTTTTAAAGATTGCAGTTTGATAAGCTAGAGATTTGAGTGTTAAAATGGCTTTATAAATTTTTGAAATTTATCTTTGAATATGCTATGAACAATTGAAAACATACTCCAATTTTCTTATAAGCTGGCTTAAAAATGTTTTTTTTTTATGCTTGCTTTCTCTTTCCCTTCCATTTTCATTCACATATTTTGATCTGTCTGGAGCAATTGGAGTAAATTTTTTTAAGAGTTTTGGAAGAGGAGAGGAAGGGGAAGGAAGTCCCTAGAACCTAAGAAAACTATTGCTGTTGTCAGTCCTTACTTCAGAAGAAATGACGAGATTTGGGAAGACACCTTCTTGTGTATTTATAGCCTGTCTCTTTTACCAATTGAGCTATTCTGTGTCTGTCTCTAATCACTCTTAAGCTCAGTGGGCAATATCAGAACCATGCTTGACAGGGAAGAGAAAATGTGTAGGATAAGAAATTACTGAAGGTCTCAAGCAAGTTCGGGGCTTGATAAAGAAGAGAGTTGCATATAGGGAAAGGGGGGTGGAACACAGACATTTTTTCCTTGCAGCAGGATCACGCCTGATGGTCTGGAACAGCCTATGGGCACTACCCAGTAAACCACAATGCAGGGAACCACAAATCAGTGGGTCTTCCCTTTTCACCAGCCAAGCAGCTGGGCTGCAGGAGGTGGGGAGAAGAATGAGGGTGAGAAGGTACCTGGAAGGGACTTCAAGAACATGGCAGAGAAGTAAGGCTGTTTATACAGCAAATATAGAATATGCATTGTTAAGAAACCAGGCTTCTTTATTAGAAGCAGTTTTACCTTCAGCAGGTGTATTAAGAGACTACTTCTTGGATACGTTCATTACTTGTGGAAATCAGAAGCTGTGTGCTTGCTCCATCTGCACCTGAAAGACCTTAGTTTGTTTATGCTACATCTGTCTTGGAGTTCCAGTTTTCATTTTATTACTTGAATTCTCTAATATGAGAGTAGCTAGCTTTTTTTTTTTCCTTTTTTTAAAATTTCGTTTCGTTGTCAGACAATCTGTCCCAAAGTCTCTGTTTTAACAGGCATAGATTTCAGTCTTCTTTTTCTGATGTGATCTTTTCATATGATTTTTGTTAATTTTTCTCCTTTCTGTCTCAACCCATCAACTCTTTTACTGTGTTTACTTTACTTGCTGTTGTAGATGTTAGGCCTATCTAGCACAGATATAGTCAATGGCAATGTAAACTTTTGAGGTAACAGTAAGTGTATAATCATATGAGGTAATGCTGTGTGTCTTAAATTCTCAGAGAAGGCAATTCTCTGCCTAGAGCTCTGATCAAGAACAGGGTTGGGATAAGGCAGGATGGAATTAGACTGTGAGGAGCTGGCTTGAAGTGTTGACAGATTATTTCTGAGAGAAGTCTGGGAAAAAATTCAGAGGCTTAGGGACATGCTGCAGTACTGTTGGGTCTAAATGAAGACTCTTGAGGCCAGGAGAGGTGCAAGAGAAGATGCAGGGAATCGCTGCTGGAAGCTGAAGTGCAGAGTTTACAGGGAGTTGACCAACATACTTTGGAGCTTTATGTGAAAGTTTTTTATGGCAGTGATAAGTGGTATTGATCTTACATTTGGAGGGTCTGTTGGGCTGAATATTGTACATACTTGAAGCAGATAGATTTTGTAGGTGGTAGAAGCTGAGAAGAGATGTGAAGTATTAGACTATCTAGGACATTATCTAAAAGGATTATGAATAATGCACCCATTCCTCTTGCATTGAGGGTTGAGAAGAGATATAATTTTAGTTGAAAATCCTTTTCGTTATGTTTAAATAGTTTAACAGAATATGTAACTCTTCCCACTAGATACAAGCAAATGGGCAGCTAGATCCTGTTGTTTTTTTTTTTAAATTTCCACTTGGCTGAAGTTTTAAAAAATTGCTTAGCATTGAAAAGGACCTAAAATGCTTAAAAGTAAGTCAAGATCTTGGTCAATGATAATCTTATTCTATGTACATGGACCTGTAAGCTGGATGGACTCCTTTTAGTGTGATATATTTTTCTTTCTTCATCTCTTGAATATCTGAAGATGGTGTGTTTCAGAAAGAAAAAATGGGAAAATTACCTTTGCATTCTTCTTTGTGTCCCTCTTCCTGGGACAAACTGAGATCATCTACAAGATCAAATACCTGCAAGAATCTGTGTTCTTATAATTGAAAATTGGAAGTCTTCTGTGGATGTTTATTGGACAATGTCATGTCTCTATGAGGTATTAAAGGAATTTGATTAACGTATTTTATGATTTCATTGATCATGCTTCATATCACATTTTTTTGTAGGTCACTATAAAACAATGTTACTTAACAATGGGGAAAAAACCTGACATTATTCCCCCCTCTAAGTTTTTTCAAATTCTTCTTGTTTTACTATAGGCTCAAAAATCACGAGGCCATACAAAAAAGTGTCAATAAACTGGAATGAAATTTCTGATTCACTGTAGCTAGGTATGTGATTCCAGATACACCTCAGTTTTTCAGGGTTTTTTTCCTTGATTATTTGGTTTGCATATGGAAGAGTCATTATATTCTGTTATGTGACTGCTGCTATGCTGTCCAGCTTCTGTATAAAACAGTGAAGCAGAATGATCCCTTGTTTGAAGGAATATGAAGTCCTAGGTACATTCCCACATGGAGTTCTCATGTTCAGTGTGTCATAGGTCTGCATCACTTAAATTCTTATTACTAGAGATTCATTTTCTGAGTGTAATGAAGTAACACATCACAAACTCATGTTTTAGTCAGTGTGACTGTGAATATAGATAGGGTGTTCAACATCAAGATGTAGTAGTAACATGTCTTTTTTTAAATTTATAATGTACAGTAGTCGTGATAGATTTTGTGAAACAGATATTGTTTGAGAGCATCCAGCTTCATTTGATAAATAAAGACAATTCTTTAAAGATACCATCTGTCCAAGCCTCATGTTTTTGAGTCCAGTATCTTTGTAGTGTAAATTCATGAATCTTCACTGATTATTGGGAGTTCCTTCTCCAACTTTTTTCCAGTTATCCATTTATTTCAACTTTTCTTTCCCAATGATAATTTCTTTTTTTCTTTTTTTCCCCAACCTCTTATGTAAAAGCAGTTAGAACTCAGGGTTACACCTTAGTGCCCTGAGTCACCTCTTGCATCTTGGGGTACTATTCAAACGTTCTATCTTGCAAGAGTAAGAATCCTTAATAGATTCATTTTAAGGAGAGTAAAAACTGGCCTTTTATACTGCTCCTCTGATTTTTTTTGTTGGTAATATATCCTGGTCTCTTCTTCATCTGTTATCCATATACCAGTTGTGTTAAATCTGTAAGCTGGCTTTCATTTGTTACCTTATTGTTCCACTCTTACTGAAAGATGGAATTGCTGGAGTTGTCCTGTTTCAGTTGTGCTGTGACTGGTCCTGTCTGGGGGAGCTCTGTCTTTCACTGTGTGGAGACACATGCACAAGTAAAAGAGGAGGGTGGAAATCTTGGCGTTCTCCCAGGAACAGCTTGCCTCTTTTGCCTTAAAAACTTCAGTGTTAGGGATGTTGTCCCAGACTTGACAACAGCCTTGATAGGGAGAAAATGCAGACTGTTGGAGAGTGGTTTTTACTATAGAAGAGAAGCTAACCGAGATCAAACTAGTCTGGGAGTTTAAGGCATGCAAACTGATCTAAGATGAAACATGCTGAAATTGGTAAGCTGATTGGATGAAGGAATGAAAATCCTGCCAGCAGTATCTTGACAATTAATGAAATGAATTATTTTTCCTTGTTAAGTCCTTAATAAGCTGAGGCAGGAGAGGGCATATGCACATGTTAAATTTTGCATTAAACACCCAAAGACGCAATGAGAGGGAACAGAGTAGGGAAATTTCTCATATTACATTGTGACTTGTCTCTGAGTACTTGGCGTTCTTTAAAACAACTTTGTTGAGTTGGATGAACTTTGATCCTAATGAAGAACACTTGATTGAATTAACTGCAGACTTCAACTGGTGTTTATCTTGAAGAATTGTTTGCAAGTGTTATATGTGTATCTAAACAATATAAAATGAGTGTATTTAGCACATTATAAGTTAATGTGCACATTTCTGTTAACCAAGATGTGTATGTTTGCTGCTTTCCAAATTGTGCTTGATGTTTCAATTTCTTTTAGCAGAAGGAAGAATTCATTTGGACTTGCTTTTTCTTCTTGCTGTCTCATCATGCAAATATGGGTTTGGAATGAGGCAGTATAGGATTGGTCATCAAGGATGTAAAGCAGTGTTAGCTTAATCCTTTCTGGTGCTGATAGAGTGAAAGTAATTTGCTCCAAGTACCCTACCTTGGGGGCAGACACTCTGCTGTAACCTTACCTCCTATGTTTACTTTGCAGTGGAAAGGTGAGATTATGGCTGGTTTTGGGAGATGAGGGGAAGTGTCATGATTGTCTGATGTATAATGCTACCTATAGATGACTACAGCTCTGGAAATCAGACTTAGAATGACGCTTTTGTTTGTTTCTTTAAGTAGGTTATCTCAGTCAGTGTTAATACATAAATGAAGGATGCTTAATTAAGCTGGCTCGCTGGAATTACATGCAGGAATACCAATTGGGAAGATGGATATTATGAATAATCCTAAGAACACAGCAGGGAGTTAGCCGTTGAGGAAAAGACCTTTAGCTAATCTGGGTTCTGTCTGGACAAATTGAACTAATGTGTTCTATAGGTGCCTTGATACTAGCGTCTAGTTTGGATTTTCTCTTTTTCTGAATTGAATTTTTCATCTGTCCCCACCTATTTCACTTGAGTTCCCATTGTAGAGTGATCTGTGAGCATATAAACTGAATTCTTTCTGGACAAAACAAAAAAGGTAGAATGTTCCAGGAGCATGCCTTATCTGCCTCAGCTGCTGTGAACTCAGGTTCTGGGAGCAGGCAAGACCTAGTCTGACAGCTGCCCTGAAATACTTGTGCAATGCATGGCTACTCCTAAAGCCAGCTAATTGTCTGGCTCCATCATGGCTCCACATATAGGAGCTTGAAATGAGTTATAGATCTAGGACTTCGTGGGGCAATGCACTACTCTCCACAAGCTGTCTGCATGCTTATGTTGGCATTGTTAAACCTTGCAAATGTGGGGCTGCTGCTGCTGAGCTTGTAGCTCTTAAAGCATTTGAAGCTTTTATCTTATTTGACGATTAAATGAGTGAAGACATGGTGAAGAGTTCACACGGTCCTTGGAAAAGAATAACCACCAATGTTGGATTTAAAGAAAAGACAGAAATCAGGACTGCATTGGAATGCATGTACTGGCTATTAATAATGCTTGTTTGTTAGCTTAGGGATGTTTTCATACAGTTAAGATATAAGAAGTTTGCTCTTCAGGAACTGGATTTGGAGTAGTAATAGTTGGTTGTTCCTCTTTTTGCAGTTCAAGTTAAGTTATACATTTAGGCTTAGCACAAACTGTTTTAATAGAGACATTAACATCCCTGCAGGATTTTTTGCTGTAATTTCTATTTTTAACTTCATTTGCAATACTAAGATGTCAGAGTAGTAGCTGCTTGAAAAATCAATTGAGTAAAACAAAGTTCACAGATATTAAATAGCAATAGAACATCAAAAAATTGTTGGGAGTAGCAAAAGAAAGACACGAAGTAGTTGTGCTTTTGTACCACCCAGGTAGTGAGTGATATAAGCAGCATTGTTTGGGAGTTGCCACCCTCTGACTCTTGACATAAATGACAGAAAGTGGTTTGAGTTTTGACAGAAGGGAGGAGGAAGTTGATAGATGATGCATCTACTGTCCTCTCTGAGGTTTACTTTTTATTTTCATTTTTTTGTTACTTGCTTGTTAAAGCATCTTCAGTTTTCTTAGACTACTAAGCTGTTCCTTTGGGATTGGTTTTGTGACTTCGGTTTTGAGGTTAGATTTGAGCATCTAGACTGAGGCCTGATTCTCTAATGTATAGGAATTGAATTTTTTTGATGACTTCCTCAGCTTGTAATAGTTTTGGGTTTTTTCTATGTCTACCAGATCTTGACTTATCAGTGAACTGGAATTTCTGGTATTGTTATTGTATCACTGGTGACTCAGAGAGAGAGAGAAATGAGTTCTATTCTTAAACTTCTGGAAAAAGTGCCAGTGTGTCTCAAATTGTCAATAGACCAGGCATGAAAAAAACGACCGACTTCTGTGGATGAGAGAGGCTGGATAGTACAGACAGTACATTTGGATCACTGTGGTGTAGAGCAGCACTTTGACCTTTTATGTGCTGCCCATGTGCTAAGTTTCAAAGGTTTGGAGGTGGAGGCTTGTGTCTTCTCGTTGGTTTGTTTTTTTCTTAAACTTTATAGCTGAGCTTTCCTAACTTGTTTGAATTCCTATCGTAGTCATGGTGTGGTCGTTGTAAAATTCATTTGTTAGCCTTTCAGAGGAAAGATGTGCATGCTTATTGTAAATTACATGCATCAAATTGATTTGAAATTGGACCATTAGTTACATTGATTTAAAGTGCCAGAAAATTGATCTAAATTTCATAATTTAAGAATGGAACTAGTTTCTCTTACTTACATGAGGATGATTTATTTAGAGACCAACTGGAGCATGAGTACTTGTATAATAAAGTAGATAATGGAGTGACGGTAGTGCTGGGAAAGAAATAAAAGGGCTATCACAGTTTGTTCAGGGAATAATTTCATTGTAACCTATTAAAAATCAAACATACCTGAGTATTTCTGGAGTTCTTGTTAACATGTGTTTCCACATACCATCACATTTTTTACCAATTGCATTTCTTTCCTTTCCTTTTTTAGTATGCTTTGAAGATTTGGTTGGCAGGCATTATGTCTGTTTAATAAAACCTTCAAAATAAAAGGCTTTTCCTGTGCAATAAGTGAGAATGATATGCTAGCATATTAGATTTGGAAGATGCCAATTAGGAAAATTAGGAAATTAAGTATACTGGAAAGTTTGAAAAGGTGTCAGATACTGAAATTACCCTGAGAAGCAACAGCTGGGGGAGGTGTATGAAAGTAAAATTCGAACTCTCTTTTTGTTTCTAAACCATTGCGACTGGTGGCAATATTCTGGGTAAACTGTTAATCCCGTGGTTAGTTTGTGGAGCCAGCAAATGCAGTTAGGCCATGTGGAAATGTACACTGGGCTTTGAGTCAAACAAAGTGAAATTGCACAAACTTGGAGTATAAGTCTTCAAGCAACTTAAATAGCAGATTACCAAGTGTAAGTGACATTGGCAAATACTCTTATGTTATAGAAAATTTTTAACCACTTGAGGCAGTTAATTCTGTTACCTTGGATTACTTAATAAATAGCAAGAAGTGCATTCATTCATTCATTCATTCATGCCTGTAAGTTGTGACCTCTGATCCACAGGGTGCTCTTAAACTTTAAGTAATTCTTTGTACAACTGAATTTGAATGTCTTCGTCCTGAGCTTTTTCTTATTTGTCATAGATTGTCAATGCTGCCAAGCAGAGACCCGGGTTTGTGAAGGTGCCCTTTCTTACAGGGGGCTCGTGTCATAGTTGGTGCTGTGCCTTACTGAAGCCAGAGGTTTCCTAGGGCTGGACAACCTGGCATCCTCTGTTAATGGTCATGGAAATGTGCAAGGGGAGCCTGAGAACCAACTATTTCTGCTAAATATTTTCTCGGTGCTGAAGGGTACTGGTGATGCATATGCTTTGAATTAACTTCATATTAGTTTCATTATTTTGGTATTTGATTTTGCCAAAGTCATGTTTTTGACATGAGCTAATTCATTATTATCTTCAACAGAAACCTGATTTTGTGTTTGTTTAGTGTGAATGGATTTTCCTAAGTGTGCAAGAACTAAATCAGAACATTATGATCAATTGTGGTTATTTGTGTTGTGTTTCACTGAAGTCTTAATACTTTGTATATGCAGAGAGCAGCAGTGGTGCTAAGCTGTGTGAGTAAATAATGTGTGTAATTAGATTATCTGATAGCCTATAAAAATATTTTGGAGGGAGCAGTACAGAATTTGAGAGCAGGGGTGGGAAAAAAATGAAGAAGGGCATTTTGTACCTTTCTGTGTTCGGGTTATTGAAGCTAGGTACATTGACTCAGAGAATTCAGTTACATGTGTGGGTTGTCAGACAAGTTATGGCAGTTCTAAACCTGAAACAGTTTTTGAAAAAGATCAAGATGCACTAATTTTAACTTTTCCAAGCAAAGTTCACCAGATACAATAGAAGAAATTTATAAAAGCAGTGGAAATGGGAAGCCAAGTAATAGGTATAGAGATTGAATTTAGTTTCAATAATGAACAAATGCTGTAATTATCAATTATAGTAGGCAAGTAGGTCAGTTATGTTAATGTGTGCACTTAAATGTTCATTTAGATTCTTTGAGAAAGATGGCAAGTATTTAGATAAAAATATTTAGATAAAAATAGTGGTAAGATGTTTTAATTTTGTTAGTGAATGAAGCAAGCATTGAGAGAGGGGATGGACAGAACCAATGATAGTTCTTAAAGCTTTTTGAGTCTTCTTTTGTTGTTAACTTAGAATAAAAAGTGTTAAGGTCTTACTTCTTATTTAACTTTCATATGTGAACTTGCCCATGAGCTGTTTCACTTTTCTTGCTTGATATTCATTTAAATATATAATAAAATTATTTAAAACAACCCATATTTCTACTGGTTGCTAAATTTGTTAATGGCCAAGAAGGTAAAAATGACTTCAGGATTTTGTTTATATGTTAAATGCATCTTTAAAAAAAATTGCGTTCTAACTTGCATTGTGAGTAGTGCCATTAGTAATGAACATCATAGAGGGACCTGACAATGTATGAATTATTCACTGGTAGATTATTATATCTTTGTTGTTAGCATGCAAGATAATGAACATAATTACTGTGGCAGTGTACTCAGGGGAATGTGTGGTTCTTCCCTCTGTCTAGACTGGAGTTACCATCCAAAGGAGTTTTAAGCAAATATGGATGAGGTTTGGTAGCTGAGTTGCTGCTGCTTATTTCCCTCTGCTGCTTTCATAAATGCATGTGCTTTGTACGCTTTAACCTTAAAGGTGGTTTGGGTTTTTTGGGGTGGATTTTGGTTTGTTTTTAATTTTTGAGAGTAATAATCATCCTTCTGTTCTCAGTCTGGCAATATTGTGTACTGACTGAAAGGATCTGATGTTTAATTGTAGCAGGTTTGGAGATGTACCCTCTTCTGTTAGAATGGTCTATTATAGTAAATTAGTATGAACAGTCTAATTGCTTAGGAAATCCAGGGTAAAAGGTTAATCAGCAATTTAACTTTCTTTAAAAGACTTAGCTTGTTATGATTTACGTGTCTTGAAGAACTCTGCAGGCATTAGTTTGTATGCTCTCTAATCTGTGAGGGTGTCCACCTGATCTTAAGTTAAGCTTTCTTGATAAACCAAGTACTTCTATTTTCTGCTTTATGTTATGATAATATAAATTATCTGTAATAAGCTATCCTAATTAATGTTGGTAAATCTAGAGCTCTGCTCCAATTACACACTAATCAATTATACACTAATTGAATTCTACTTAGCTTGATACAGTGCATCATTAATCAGGTTCAGATTTAATACAACAGATTTACGGTATTAACCAAAAAATTGGTGCATTCAAGTCAGGGGAAATGAAGGAAGTCACTAGGCCAAACAGTGTATATAAATACTTTTTTATCAATAATGTGTTACAGAAGATTTAATTTTTCCTGAGGGAAGTATAACTGAAACTAGTTCTTTGTGAACAGATTATTGTTATGAGCTGAAACCACTGATAATATAATAGATTTAAGCAGATCATGGTACTTGTTCTGAATGTTATACCTAATTATCTAATACAGGCAGTTGCCTCACTTCTAATGTTATTTAAATGATTAGTTATAAATTAAATGTGTAAATTCTGCTCAGACTTTTAAAGGCTTTATCCATATATAACTCTTCTATGGAGTTTAACCTATCTGCTGCCCTTACCAGTGAGAGAGAGACATGTGCAAGGAGTTGTCTGCACGCTCTCTTTTCCCTCTCCTTGTGCAGGGCCTAGAAATGACTGAAATCTGCCTCCTGGAGACTCTCTAAAAGTTTGAGTTGCAGGGTGCGGTTACCTTGAACAGTGAAAGGCCACACAGAGCTAATATGGTTTCCAAAAGGGCTACCAAATAAAGACATTACCCAGACAAACAGAAAATTCTTCCAAATAGAAGAGACAGCCCAGCAAACAAAACAAGGTCTGCAGACGAGATCCCTTTAAAAACCTCTGTGCCTCTCAGAAATAGTTGAAGGGGAGTAAGGGAGTTGAACAGGTATTTCATAAAATACTAGGTAGGAATTAAATTGAGCAATAAACTAAATAACTAAATGAAGTTAAATTTTCTTCCTCAGAGGACAGTATGATAAGTTCTCATGTATCTTTGCTGGAGAAAAAAGCAGGAAGATAATTAGGTTGGGAAAAACATTTTGGAAACCATTACTCAAAAACAAGAATAAGAGAACACAAGGATAATGGTTGCTATCCTCAGGCCTGCTGTTATGGATAACGTGCATGTTTGCAAAGAAGGGGATTTGAAAAAATACTTTTTTGTGGTTCTGCCTGTTTAGGAACAAAAAAAGTCATGACGAGGACTTATTTTCTTTTGCTATATAAGCTCTTGGTTTGTCCACGTTCAAGATTTCTGCTGATAACATGCATGCATTAAATTCTTAAATCTGGATGGTTTGCAATAAGGGCTCGGGAAAATATAGTTATTTGTCTTATAAAATCTTCATTTGAGGCTTGTATGTGATGCCTTGATTGTCATTGCCATTGCTGCTGCATTTTCCTGTCCTAAAAGTTTAAAGCATATTAAAATAATCATGTGTTCAGAGGAACAGCAGATTCAGTTCATTTTTGCCAGATTTTCAGGTCAGCCTTTTATTTAGCTTAATAATCTTTGCCAGTCCAGTCTGATTTCTCTGTAGTAGGATCTAAAACTGAAAAAGGAGATAAGAAAAGGTCTTTGAAACTTCTTTGAATATTAAATACTTCATGTCTTCAGGATGTATCTTTGTCCGGCGATATCTTATATTTTCATTTTGTGGATACTTGTTCTTTCTACAAGTTAATTAACAAATGCATAGTTAATATCAGTTCCAGTAACAACGTGATGATTGTATATGACACACAAGGCTTTACTTTTGGGAGTATTTTCAGCATGGAAGTGCCTCCTCATTATCTCTGAAAGTGATTTGAAGTAATTTGCCTTGTTTTACACTGAAACTGACCATCCACATTTATACAGGCAGTTATTGCCTTCTCCACTAAGGTGGCAGTGGCTGTCAGCAGTATGATTGTCTTGATAACAAGTGGGTATCTCCATGCCGCTGGTCTTTGACAAAATGATCATACACTATTTTTTATTTAGAACTGTTCAGAGCACACTATGAAATGGAAGGTGATTCTGAAATGACAAGATATCCTTGTGCATAGAGTATCATACACTGTGGAAGATGGGATATGTGCATATGAATGAAAAGAGAGAGAGTGAAAATTGTGCAGGTTCCTGTACAGCAGAATTGAAGAATCTCCTGAAAGATTGATTTCTGGTCTTCTGTGTAACTTTTCCAATTTTCACATGATTCTTTTTTCTTTTCCAAGTGTTTGACTTGTGATCTAAATACATGCACTCATACATACAATGTGTTTTATATATATGCACATATACATACTTCTTTCTGATAATTGGGGTTTTTAATTTTTAATACTACTTTTGATTTTATTATTATTCTTGTATGAGTTAAAAGTCAGTAAAGTGATTTTTGAAGACTGTATTGGTTACCTCTGTATCAACTTCTTAGATATTATTGAAGGATAGCATCTTTCACAATTGTTTAGTTGCTAGAATGCAGGCTTTAAATACAACTTGCATTTGGCTCTGTTTTGACAATAGTAGTTAATAATGTATGGTTTTTGTTAAAGCACTGTTTAAAAAATATCTTATTGAGCTATTTGTGGTGTTTTTTTAAAAGATGTTTAAGATTTCACATTCAGTTTAACTGATCACAGATGAAACTGTAAATTAATACCTTATGAGTTTTACTGACTGCAGGGCATTGTTTGTGATTCAAAGCTGCTTTGTTCCTACTCACTAGGAAAAGCAAACAAATTAGAGTTCACCATGATATCAAACTACTTATTAAAACTGAAGACTCTGGTTTTGAATTTATTATTTGACTGTGACATTTATTGTAACCTGTTAAGAGCATATTTTAAAAGCCTAGATTTTTAAGAATGTAAATAAAATATATAAAATTGGTTTAATTGTTGGTCTTAATTTACCTTGGTTGAAATTACATACTTTAACGATTACATGGCATACAAAGTGAGAAAATGTAAGTTACATTGGTTCAACTTGTTTTTTAATACGTTTCCATTGCTACTGACTTGTATATGGTCTTGATATAAATAATGTCTCTGTTGCAGAAAACCTTCAGTCATTCTTACTTAGAGAGAGGACAAATGTTTTTCTCAACTTCCTTTTTTTGTATTCTCTTATGTCATACAAAGCATTTGTAAGGAAGCTTTTATAATTTTACTATTTTTGCAAAATTAATGAATAAAACTTGGAGAGGGAAATAGTTTTGCACAATTTGAGACATTGTTCCTATGCCACAACTGAGGAATTTCTGCCAGAAAAAGATTGACTTTGCCCGTGAACAGAGTGGTATATTCAAGGTTACAGAGGAGTCACCCACCATGTATAAGTAGTGACACTATCTTTAAGCTCCCTACTCAATAATACTCCCTGTGGATCATCTCACGGGGCCACCAAAAACTACATTTGAAATGTGTTTGAATTGGGTACTATTGCTGTAGTGTGGCAAACACTGGCCAGCCTTGGGCATAAGAACAAATGTGGTTTTGCAAGCAGTTCAGCCACACTAACATGAGTGTAATACACCAAGTATTCTCAATAATAAAGCAGCGTGCAATGGTGACCAAGGCTGCTCAAAACAGCTGAAGTGGCTCATGTTCCTCTGCTTGATTTTGTGTAAAAATGTAGTTATGGTCACATCCAGTCAGTTCAAAGGCTTAATTACTAGTATTTGAGACTAGAGAGAAGGGCTGTGAAATTCAGCAACCATTACTAAGTATTTGTGTTGAAGAGTCATTGTTAAGCTGTTCATATTGTTTCTAGACCCTTGTTTTCTCCATTAAACTCAGTTTTTCCCAATCTTTTTTTGAGAATTAGTTTGTGAAGAAAACGTTATTATCAAATTAGTGGTAACTGTGAGACAGTTAATTACCAGGTAGTTATGCACAGGTGTTTTGTTTCAGTGGCTTTCCAGACAAATTAAATTTTGCTGGTGTGTGTGGCTGCTGAGTTCCCACATGGGATTTTCTGTGTCAAGCAGTGGGCCCATGTGAGCCTGATGAGGTTCAGCAAGGCCCAATGTAAGCAGGGTCCTGCACCTGGCTCAGGGCAACCCCTGCTCTCAATTGGTATGGAGGGGCTGAGAACTGCCCTGCCAAGGATGACCTGGGGTCATGAACAAATAGAAAGCTGAACATGAGCCAGCCATGGTGGGCACACAGCCCAGGAAGCCGACAGCATCCTGGGCTGCCTCCAAAGCAGCATGGCCAGCAGGTCAAGGGAGGGGATTCTGCCTGTGTGACACCTCACCTGGAGTGCTGCATCCAGTCCTGGGGTCCTCAGCACAGCAAAGACACACACTTGTTGGAAGGGATCAGGAGAAGGGCTCCGTCCTTCAATACATTCATGTGAGGTTGGATGGGGCTCTGAGCACCCTGATCTAGGTAAAGATATCCCTACTTATTGTAGGGGGCTTGAGCTAGTTCACCTTTAAAGGTTTTCTCTAACCTAACTTAGCCTATGATTTCACGGTCCGTAATGTATTTCTGTACTTCATAAAGAGAGATTAATTTTTTTTTGCAGGCCTAAAGGTAGTAAGTTTCTTCCTCCTTCATTGCAGCCTTCTTGGGAGTGGAGGAAAATTCTTTAATGGACATCTCCTGTGACAAAATGCTGTCTTTTTAGAAATACTGTTCAGCAAAGGAGCTGGTGAGATTCTGTGCAACCTGACAGCTGACCATAAGCTTCTTAATAAGAATGTGAAGAGTAACACAGGGTGTCACCAAACATGTCTTGTTAGTGTTGTAGTGGCAGGGTACACACAGACAGGGGAAGTCAAAATTACTTTTTTCAAAGGAAAACTCAGGGTTGTCTTATTTGTGTCAAATATTTGTATTTTTCCTTTCAGTCTATGAATTGTTGTTCTGCTGTGAAATTAGCCTTTTAAGTGCCGTTTGGAACATTGATTTTTGAAATGACTTATGCAGTACTATCCTCTTGTAGCTTTGCTGTAACTTGTGATTTTCTTTCTTTGTTCTGTTAGGCTGGTGCCCCTGTGCCTTGCTCTGCCCTCCCCAGTTCATTGCATATGCTAATTCCTGCCCCCCCCCCACCAAAAGGTGACCCTCTGAGATCGTGCCTGTGGAGTGAAGAGATGGACTGAATTGTCATAGGCTGTGGGATGAGTTATTTTTAGCTGTTGGCATTTCAGGCTGGAACACTTCATTCTGTCGTGCTTGTTAATGAGTCATCTGGAGAAAATGGGCTTGCTTTCAGAGAGGGTCTGTAGCAAATAATAATAGGCTAATCTCTGCAGGAGATACTCTGTCAAGTAACTAAAACTTCAACTAGAAAATGTGCTGAAATGAAGACTAATCTCCCTGTAAGAATAAGCATGCACTCAATATTATTATTATTGTATTATCATGTATATGAAAATCTCAAAAACTGGAAAACTTAGGAAGAGCCTGGTAATGGTATAATAGTGAAACATTTTTGAGGAAGAAGGTTAATTGAAAAGAGTCACCTTTTAGATAGAGAGGAAAATATAGTTGCTTCCTAATTCAGAACATCATACACTTTCTAAAATTTGAATGTGTTACCTAGTTCTAGAGGAATCTCCTGAAAAGATTTCTAAGTAGAGGAGCACTATAAAAAGCTTGTGCCTTTGAGAGAAGTCCAAATTCACTAACATTATGTATTATTTTAAGGATTAACCAGAATCTTTGCTTTTCTCCCTACTGAAGACTATATTTAATTTTTTTTTTACTTTTCTGTGTGCAATTTGTAGTCTCTCCTTCAACTTCTTCCCTCAAGGTTTGAAGGTTTTGTGTTGATACAGCATGGGAGGCTTTGTTTTGGAGATGAAAATATCAACACTCAAGTAAAAAACTTGATGTAAGAGTAACTAATCAAAGCTGTTGATCTGGTTGCTTTAGTTTTGTGTTATTGCAATTCCAGAATTCAGTAGTGTAGATGATTCATTTGTTTAAAAAAAAAAAAAAGGCAAATATTTAGGGCAAACTGTTGAAAGACAGGATATAAAAGATTCCCAAACCTTATTCTATAAGGGAATGTTTTAAAGAATAGCTTGAATATCAAGTCTTTTGTCACCTTTGGTACTTCTAATGTACTTAGGTACATCTGTACAGTTGTCTTATTTTGTTTATACATCTTCCTCCTGTAAAGTGGATTAAACATCTGAAGACTCCTTTCTTTTTTGGTGGCAAAGGGATGTTTCCTTTAGAGCTAATAATTTTTACTCTCCATTGATAATTTAGCTGCTTGGGTTTTCTCTTGATTTATAAATGGAGTACTGAGATAAAAAAGAATACTTTCTCTTACCTTATTGAGATAAATATTTTTGCATTATTAGCAGGTGTTTACCCTTCAATGTGTGTATGTTGTTTTAACTCATCTTCATATATTGCTGTGGTCACTCTACAAAATGCTTTAAACTAATCCAGTGTAGTGATTCTGATATTACCAATGTGTGCTGCTCCTAATTAACTAACTCACTGGGTTAGTCAAGATTAATGATTTGACATTTTAGAAATTTGGCAAATATCTACACTGTGGACAGGAGTGTTGGGGGTCAAAACAGCTGAGAAACCTATAAATAAGCTTGTGTGAGTATCAGAGTCAGTTTAACTGCAGTAGCATGCAAGTTTTTTCCTATTATCAGTAGGTGACTGTCTTAATGTGTATTGAAGACAGAGCTGTACTGAGAAACAGGGAGGATAAAGAGAACTAAACACAAAGTATCTCTTGGTATTTACTGATGGTTGTGCTCAAAGCAGGGTTTTCTGCACTCATTATTTGTTCATGAGGAAAACTATTACAGTTCACTGCATGTTAATAGGAGCTTAGAGTGGATGCATATTGTCTTCTTCATCTACTTATATCTCCTGATGTATTTTTAATGTTTTCCTGGTTTAAATGTGCCAACTGTCTACCAATTTAAAGAATTTAAAATAGCACAAGGGTTGAAGAAAAATAGATGTTTTAGCAGTGTAGCTGCACTGACATGAACAATTTATATTATTGTAATGCAAAAAAATTGGCTTAGGTTGTGGTTAACAACCGTCAGCAATTTGTTGGATTTCGTGTTAATAGAGAATATTACTTAGATTAAATGTTTCTTGATCTGAGTGATGCATGGAAACAATTAGTTTATGTTTTGAAACAGCTCTGCAAAACTTTCTAATATCTTATTGGCTCTAGATCGGAACCCAAACTTTGCAGCTGACACATTTTTTACAGTTTTTATGTGTTTCCAGATAAAAGTACAAACTGTAAAATTTCTATAGTAAAACATTTCTGTCTACCATGTGTGAGTGTGTCATAGATTTTTTTGTAGGTTTTTTTGTCAGTTCATTACAGTTCTGTATGATTTGTACTACAGCTTTAGATAATCCAAATTGTAGAAAAGATACAGTCTAAGATCTCTTGATGGCTAAATACTCTTAATATGAAAGTATTCTTGGCAAAAGCTTTATTAAGTTAAACAAATTTTCACTTTGATGTGAGCTGGAGTAAGTTGATGCTTGTGAAACAGCAGTTTCAATTAGCATTCACGAAAGGTTTATTGACAGTTAACACCTGGTCTCTACTGTGCCAAGTGGGAAGCATCTACTGCAGTCTCTTATATTTGTTGCATAATTAGGATTATGATCTCTAATTTGCTTTTAATTTTGTAAATCTAGTCTTACTTTCAAAACCAGTCAGTGTTACTTTTGTTCCTGCATTTTTATTGTAGATCAAAGATACTGATGATAAAAGGATTAAGTTCACTACTTTGTAATATGATAAACAACTTGCCCTTTCACTGTTTAGTTAGCAAGTAAATTTGGACACAAAAAATTTACTGGTAGGTGTCATCAAGCACATATTCTTTCCATGCTACTTCTGAGAAACAAACAGAAAATGACATATTTTTTTTAGAAGTAGTATTCTTGCACACAAGCTGCCAGATGTATACTGGGAACATCAGGAGCAAGTGTAAATGTAACGCTGCTGAGAAATAACAAAGGAAATGACTGTGGTCCTTAGTGCTCCAGAACAGACTGTGGTGCATTCAAGGGTAAAGAAGGTAAATGCTACATTCTTTTCCCTGCCTGCAATGCCTTTTGATCCTTATTGGTTATGCATAAGGGCAGAGAGATGTTTCTGCCTATGGTGTTTTGCAACAAATACTCTGCTGAAAATCCCTAGATGTATCCACAAAATGTTTGAGTCTTGGCTGTTGTTTTGGAAGATCTTCCTTCAAAAAGACAGTGGGAGGAAAGCATGCAGTTGTAGTGAATTACTGAACTGACGGAATTTCTTTATTAATAGAGTTCTTGATTATTGCCATTATATTAAACTTCTTAAAATAGTTTGAAGAGAAATTTAATAGAGGGAGGGACGTTATAGTAATTATATATCATATACAAATTTTAAGGCTTGAAAAGGTGCTCTGTGTTTCTATAGTGTATGTATTTATAATGTTTAGAGACAGAATCAGAAATGTGATCTTTTAATAATCTAGTGGTGGGGGGTTGTGGGGTTTGTTTTCATTTTCCTACACCATTGTAGAATATCAACAGAAAAACTTGCCTTGTGGCTGATACTTCTAAGTGTAATCATATATATTATTGAGATAATGTGGAGGAAGATATCCAGATAATCTGGAATAAGGGGGGGCTTTCCAAGAACGCTTGCATAAATTTGCCTCTGCTAAAAAAAAAACTTTGAGAGATTTCTTTAAATCATGATCTTAAGAGCTGATGTTTTAACCTTACATTTGAATGATGGTTACTTCTTCCATCTTGTTTCAATATGCCTAAATGCAAACACATGTGGAAAATGTTCTTTTGGCTTTTATCAAACTGACATTTAAGTGCATTTTTTTCAACCTCACTAACATTTGTGGTAAAATATTTCAAAGCTATGAATCTTGCAATTTGCCTATGCATTTTTTTTCTTCTTTCATATATTAACATTTGGTACTCATAATCCTAACCTGGTTGGAATTACTGGCCTTTTTCATTTGGTGTTTGTTTGGATGAGGTGATTAGGAAAATACTTCATGTGAAATTCTAGTTTGCAGCAGTAAATGCTTCCATGACGAGTCACCGTTCTGTGAACTTCAGTAAATAAAGGAGAAAAATATGATGATCTGCTCTATTCAATTGTGGCAGTCCTATTCCTAACTAATTTAGCTTTCTGTTGTGTAATATGTCTATGGTGCTAACCTGGCTGCAATACTTCCTTCTTAGCATGCTTCGTTCTTCCCCTTTACTCCCCTACCCATTCCCAAGCTCTTTAATTCTGTGCCAAGCTAATAAGAAGAACTAGCTCTGCATAAAGTCAGTCATTGCCAAGCAGCTGTTATGAAGTTTTCTCATGTACCTCTGTGATTGTACCTCGTTTCAAAAGGGGATTTTTGCTCTTTCAGGTTCAATTTTAAGTAAGAGCAACCAATTATATCTGTATCTCAATCTTAATTCGTTCTATCTCGAAGAGTAGGGATGAAAGTGTTCATATATGTAACTATCCTTTCTAGGGTTTGAACACCGAGTTATACAATTTAGGTAGAGATATTAGGTACACTATTTAGAGTTTAAAAATATGAATGGCTTTCTTTTTTTTACCCACAGAATTAGTTCTAAAATATTCTCCCTTCTACTTCTGCTTAAAAATAATACTCTCTGATTTAATTATCATGTTTGAACCTCAAGACTAGACCTTTTTCTTAAATGTAAATTAGATTTTCTTAGGATGAGATTATGAAGGCTTCAGCTTGCCTGCTAACACTGACCAGGGAGGGTTGTCTTTCAACAACATGTGCCCCATCTGCCTGGCGGTGTGGCTGCCTGCGTTGTTCTGGCACTGGCCCAGGCTGTGATGAAACTGAGAATGTGACAGATGACAGGCTTGTCCAGATGTACGCATAAGTACTTCTGCCATGCCCTGCAAAACAATCAGGATGCAGGTTTGGCATTATTTTGTTGTTTGTGTTGGTTTATTTCTTGAGGGTTTCCTTAAAAATTGAAATAATATTTGGTGTTGTTCTTGTACTTTTACTGAGCTTTTAGTATTATTAAAACAGGTTGTAAAATATGATTCTTGCTCTCTTACATACTTTTTTCTTTAATTTATGGAGTGATTTCATAGGCAATTGGACACAGGTTACTCAATTTGAAGATTTAAGTAGATTTTTTAAAAAGTGCAATTAAAAGGATCAAACATGTAACTGTCAGCGTATTAGTCTGGTTCTCCTCACAGCTGAACATTTAAAGCTATTGCCATATCTTAATATGGCTGCTTCTTGCCAGTAAAAATAAATATCTGGCAAAGGTGTCAGAATCACCATTAATTATGATTTTTAATTAAAATCTAATTAAAATTCATCCAGTACCTTAAAAACATACCAAATCCCTGTCTACCTCTCTCTCTTAGAGGTATCAACAATGGCTGCATCCCCAGCCCCAAAATAACCTTTAAAGAAAAGGAGTTATAGACTTATGTGCAGCTTGCAACCTTTTATTGATTATTTAAGAGGTTTCCATGTTAGTGGTTTTGAAGATTTTTATAACACCAAACAAAATATACAATCCACTGAAAGTACTTTATTATTGTTATACAAAATAACCTGACTTTTGTCTTACATTCAGGCTGTCATTATCTGGTTATCTGGCATTCAAAAGGGCAAAAATTACTTTTCTCTCCTCTCTAGCTGCTTTTGGCAGGTGATTTTTTTATGTGTAGCTCCTGCTGATGTGTGCTATTGAGTACATCTTAGGTAATAAGCAGATATATCAAAAGATATCCAGGGCAACATACCCTGCTGAAAAACAAGAGATTACTCTTCTGTATTTCTTGCAAATAAGTAGCTTCTGACACATGCATCAGGAATGTTTTTTTCTGGTGCACTCTCAATGTAAGACTGGTATTCTGTGGCTATTTTACTCTTCAAAAAGGGGTTTTTGTTGTTTAATATAAATGATGTCATAAAACTTAACAGCATTACTTGAATTGCTTTAATTTTCCATAGTGTAGCTCCTCTGCCTTATGTTGCCTGCTTTTGGTTGTAGGGAATGTTTTATGTGCTTATTTTTCTTGTCAGTTTGATTTTGGAACCATGGTGAGCCATACATGAGTGTATCTGTTGCTGTGTAGCAAGAAGGCAGTCCCAGCTCCAAAACCCTCAGAATCTGTGTATAAAGCAAGTTACAAGAGATGGGTATTGATCCACGAGAGGATTGCCAGTTATTAGGCTGGAGAGTAGCCTCGGGAAATCACACAGCCTTGCTGATGACTTTTTTATGACATTATGGTGAAAGATAGTTTGAAGGAAGATTTAAAGTAGTTTTGCTAATAGTCATAGAAAATTCTAGTAACTGGACATTGGATGATATCATGGGTTAGTGAGAGAAGAGCTATTTTTGTTGACAGCTTTGTGCCCGGAGGCTGTTGTAAATGTACCGAATGAAGGATGGACGTTCAGTGTATAACACTTTGCAGGGCCTTGAAAATGTAGAGAAGTGACTTCTGCTTGCATTGACTGAGAAGGGGCTGTGAGAGAGCTGGGGTGAGAGGCAGGAGCTGGTCAGAGGGGTAGCTGACACAGATGATCTTTGCAGGTGTCTGAAGGGATTAGGTATTACAGCCAGTGCATTTTTCTCTACAGTACAGTAAGTCATGCTTTTAAGAGGTGCTATGAGAAGGAGTAGTGTAAGGCTTACACATAGTTTAGTAAGAGCACACAGAGAAAGTGGCTAATGGTGCTTGGGTTATGAATGGCCTGAGAGTCAAACAGGGTGGTGAAATTGCCAGCAGTGATATTTACTGGGGGGAAATTCTAACAGCTGTCTCCAGTTTGAGGTAATGGTATGGCATATATAAGAAGAGTCTGTGCCTTCTAAAAATCAGCCTCCACCTCCTGTAAAGTAAGGAGGTGTATTTTGTTTAAAAAAAAAAGACACGTTATAGTCTCATTCTAGTTTGTGGGGGTTTTTTTGTGTAATAGCTTCTTCTACTACCACCTTATAATATTTTTTTAATAGTCATTAATTCTGTCAAAAATGAGGCTAGTGAATAGCTTCACCTTTCAGTATCAAGTTCAATTAGAAGTACATTCTCTTTTGAAGAAGGGGAAAAAAGCAACTGACAGAAGTGTTATTGCCTTTACTGTAACTGAGCAACACATTAACATATCCTCTTTGGTCAGTGCTAGAGGTGATCAGCAGTATCACAGCTGAAAACATATGCTGCTGCAAATGCAAACTTATTTTTGTTAAAATTTGCTTTAATGTGGTGGACAAATTCACGGTACTAAAAATAGGGGCCCCTTTATGTGGTGCCGATTGTGGGATTTATTATTCTGTTATTTAAGGTAATGGTATGTTGTGAGGTCAGGAGAAGGGTCACGGTTCTCAGATACGGGACAGCCTTAGAAATACTCAGAAAAACCAGCAACTACAGAACATGAAGCAAAAATAATATTCCATTGTGCTCATAAGGTTCTAATTTTCTTCAATTATCCTAAGTGTGATAACAGCTTATTTCTGAAGGACACACAGCAGCTCTGTTCAGCATTCCCCAGCCATGGAGCAGTTTCTACAGTTGAACTTCCTTCCTTCAAGGGAAGGGTTTTCTAAAAGCAAGCACCGTGTTTCTGAGGAGTGCTGGAATGAGTCTTCTCTTTGCAGGTCAGGCAGGCAGCACACAGTGACAAAGGCTGTGTTCCCACACTGCCTGTGCCATCTGCTGACATTCGGAAAAATCTCCATCTGACTGTTCATCTCAAGACAAAAAACTATGAGCAGTCTGAATTTTGAGGGCATTCTTGATGCAATTCAGGCTCTTGT
Organism: Leptocoma aspasia; assembly: GCA_013399835.1. Taxonomy (NCBI): domain Eukaryota; kingdom Metazoa; phylum Chordata; class Aves; order Passeriformes; family Nectariniidae; genus Leptocoma; species Leptocoma aspasia. The sequence goes on from VXAX01002113.1 coordinate 203,376, forward strand.
GGATTAAACCAACAGAATTTATATTGTCCTTCTGATATGTCACGGAAAATTACCAGCAAAATTTACTTTTCTTGCAGCTGTATGAACTAATTGTATTTTATAAAACAGATATTTAATTATTAATAATTTATTAATAAGTTATTAAATTCACCATCTTAATTTGAACAAAAGGAGTTACATGTTTTTATGTTCAATCTGAAGTAGTGTAACCATCATTCGTCTTATTGTGTTAAGTAATTGTAAAGTAATTTTTTTCAGATTATTTGTTAGATTGCATAGCTGTCACCTTGAAATTTTTATAATACAGATGGTATTTTATGGCAATTTCCAATTTTTTTTCCTCCAAATTCAGATAGTGCCTATTTTATTCTTCATTTGAACTACAAGATAATTATTTAAACACATACTTACCTAGACATAGACCTGCTTGCATAGGTGCTCAACTGAAGTATACGGTGTTTACAAGGTTTAATGTGCCATTAAATAATGTGGACATGGAAACTTCTTGAATTGCCTTTAGGTAAAAGAATTAAAATATCAACTCGCATGCTTATACATATACAAGAATACAAAAATAACCATGTGACTTGCACAGTACATACTCAAATTGAGTGAAAAGGTAAAATTTCAATTAAATTAAAGAAAAGGTATTGCCAAAATACTTAATTGGTTCATAATGGTTTGTCTTTGCTTGAAGAGCAATTGTTAAGAGACCTGTTGGGCTTTGTTATTTTTTTCCCACTTCCAGCTACTTGCTATCATTTAAGGTTTCAATTGCTTGACTTAGGACTGGTGGATAATTAGTAGTGTTGATAACTGTGAAAAGCATATGTAGTAATTTAGTTCTTGATTCTTTCTAATTGTCTGCCCATTGGTAGTTCGCTAGGGGTAAGTAGCTCATTATTCAAACACTTAAAATGGAAAGTACTGTAGAAAGAAAAATGCTCTTATTAATAAGATGGTATTGAAAATAAAAACCTTTTAAACAAACAAGTCATTATTTGACAAATCTATCCCCTAAGCTGTCGTTCACATAATGTAAGAAGATGGGAGTTGTGAGGAGGAGAGATAGGAGGTGGAGTTGGTGAGATAGCATTCAGCTTGCACTGTGATTGACATAAAGATGTGTCACTCCTTAAAATGATGCTGAAGGTAAACTCAATAAAATATACTGGAATACATCTAACTGGGCAAGCTTTGTTTGTTGAAGGTAAAGTTAATAGGCATTAAAGGCAAATATGTGCTATTAAAATTAAGGTAATGGAGGTAATTTTGAACCTCATATCTGCAAACAAATTTTACAGTATACATTTTGACTTGCCTGCAGGACTACTTCTGAGTCTAACATCTTCTGAGGTTGCTAATCCTGCTGCTTAATGCACTCAGTTTGAAGTGTTCTTGGAATTTAATGGCATGATGCAGTATTTGTGCATAGCCTCCCTGCCGTCTCCGTAACTTCCTCATTCCAGTTCCCTTTTCTAGAGCCTGTGGCCAGAGACGAGACTGTTCTTGAGTGGTTGTATCCTCTGATCAGAGCTGTAACACATATCCTACACAAACAGTGCCTTACAGTCACTGGGGCTTAACCAGAAAGTGTGATCTGAAACATGAGGGTAGATATGTCTGTTAAAATTTAACATATTTGTTTTAGTATTCAAACCTAAAATACTACTGGATGTTGACAGAGAATTCTATATTTTCATAGTAGTATGGCTTGAAGGGTTTGAAAGTTCACCTGGAGACACTTTTTCTGTTACCAAATTTTCTCACATACTGCTAGATTTGTTCATCAAAGTTCTTCACCTATCAAAATATACTATTTCATATGAAATTTTAAAATGTAATGCTATTGTTTGGGTTAAGTAAATTTTGAACTAGGCACAAGATCTCTTCAATCTTCTCTCTTAAGCTAGAAACAAAATATAAAATTTAATGAGGTGGAATAAGTATTGGAGTATCTTCATTTATGTAATTTTTTTCAAGCATATATTTTACCAATCTAACAGTTCATTGCAGTTGAGCTTGTGCTCCAAATAATTTTTTCCCCCCGATTGTTTACTCCACTTGCAACTTTTAGGTGAAGAGTTCAATTTGATGTCATACTTTGTATTGTGATTTGAACAAACTCTAAATGAATGTTTCCAGCTTGCATTAGGTGTAACAGTCGATATATGTGAATTTCTTGTTTTCAAGTAATGTGATGTCATCTACTTCTAATCTTCATGACTTGTTTTGGAAAAAAATTGCAAAATTTAACTTTTTTCTCTACTTTTTCTTAACAGATTTGAAGAACTTGTGAAAAAGTTCAAAGTAGAATATCATGCTGGTGGTTCCACTCAAAATTCCGTTAAAGTGGCCCAGGTTTGTTCTTCCTTAGCAAAGAATTATTGATAATTTCAAGTGTTCTGTGTGAATCTGCTCTGTGTTGTCTGTTTCGTCATGAGCACTGCAGAGTGGCTACTTATGATTCTGTTGCTCAGCCTATGCTGATAGTCTTGTATGTGACTTGTTTTGTAGTTGTGCTCTTTAGTCTTTTCACAAGTGTTCTGCTAAGGTTATAGCTACAGCTCCAGTGTACCAGGAGTGAAAAGCTTTTGTCAAAGATGTGTGCTGGAAGGAGAAGAGGCGAGGACAAGGTTGCTAGCTGCAGTTAGGAATCTTACACTGAGAAAAGTCACAATGGCAGTGGTTAAACAGTGAAGTTGTTGAGTCTCTGTGCTTGGAGATTTTCATTATGTACCAGGATGAGTCCTTTGGTCAGGCAGATATAAATTTGAGGCTGTCTCTACTTTGACTGGTGTGTTGGACTGGAGAACTGCAGAGGTCCTATCTAGCCTGCATTGTTCTGTGGTTCTAACCACATTTATCCTGTAAGAACTTCAAAGTTTCTCCATAAAAGACTGAAGCATAAAACTTCCTTTTATACAATGGGAATGTTTCTGGCTGTGGGTATGATGAACAACAGTAAGGATGAATTTAGTTTCAGGTATATTAGGTTTTCTATAACTAAAGTATGCTTTTTGTCACAACATTTTCAAGCATATACCTGTGTGCATATTTTCATATTATGAGAGATGTAAAAGTTCTATTAAAAAATACACAAATGGCACTTAGGACCTTCTTGTTAATGATCCTGGCATATTAACTTTGAGGCTCCCTATATGATTAAAGCTGACTGCCAGATAGCATTAAATGCACATTTGGAAGAAATAAAATTATAATATAATAAAGGCTGCTCCCCTCTTTGCCCCCCCATAAAAAGGAAAAAATTATTGTTGTAATTACTGCTCGTTTCTACAAAATAGTGTTGTTTCTTTACTAAAGTTTTCGTTTTCAGAAACCCCAAATGTCTTGAAAATACTTTAAAGTTTAAAAAAAAGTTGCATATCTTTTAATGTATATAGTGTTGTCATTCTGAAATGGTTGTGTTTTTAAAATATAGTCAGCTTTCTGAGCTTTTTTTTTGAACCATGGGGTCAAGCCAATTTTTTGCTTCTGATACTTTTGAAAAATCTCTTCATCAATGGAGTTCAAGTTATTGGAATAATTTTCTGTCAGATATCACTGTTGCTTGACCTATGGCAATGGTGTAAAGGTGGTGCCTTTTCATGACAGCTGATTAGAGATGAACTGTTTGGAGGGAGTTCTGGAACTCTTTATAAGTTGAGAGACGTGGAATCCTGCTTCTGTTGCTTCATTTAGACTGGGGAGGTTTAGAAGCAAATGTATGTGGTAGACTCAGAATTTCTAAACTTTGAAGTGTTCAAAGAGCCCAGGATATTAATTCCATCTCTCCTTGAAGTGACGTCTGGCATTAGCTAATTTACTAGTAAACTATGTTTCATTCTTTAGCTGTCATTAATCTATCAGTCCAGGTATTGTTCAATAATTATACTATGAAGTACACAGAACCCATATAGATGCAAGGAAATAGATGAAATCTAAATCAGTGAAATGTAGGCAATGTGCCTTTCTTATATTGATCAGGTTTTGTCAGTGAACTTTTCCTTTATCTTGGCTCAGAGCTGAGAGTCTCATTTAGCTCCAGTTGCCATCTGGAACTGTATTTGTCTCCAGAAGGTTTGTCATCTCCTAGTTTCTGTTTTAAATACGATTGAAACTTAAACAGTTGTGCATGAATAACATAACATCACTAAAAGACTTTAAAAAGAGAGATGGTAGAGTGAGAGAGTGGAAAAAAAAGTGAATTCTGGAAATCTTGAAAGAAACTGTTATTCTGTAAGCTGTAGCAGAAGAAAAAAATGCAAGGATAGAAAAAAGGTAGTTGAAATGTAAACCAAAAATTAAATTAGAAACTCTGAAAGAGTTTTTGCAACAATATTCATCAGCTTATTGGAGAGAATGAGTGTGTAAGTAACCTTAGAGAGAGCCAACTTAAATATATATTAATTTGTTGAAAGTAATGGGAGAAATAAACACTATTTCAGAAAGCTTATCTGGTGACTGAGAAGTAAAGGACCAATAAATAAGTTCAAAGTGCCAGGTAGCCATATTGGAGTGAATGTGGATTCTCTGTGAGAAGATGCGGGGAAGAAATCCTAAGAATACAGCTCTTACTAATTTCTCAACATTATGGGAAAAGCTTGAAAAAGTGTGCTATAAAATGAGAGATAAAACCTAAAAGAGTTTGCTCCAACTATTTAAAAGTTGGGCAGATATAATGACGTGTTAAAAAAAGGCATCCTTGGAAGCTGGACTACAATGAAATGCAACTGAGTAGAATGGTTGGAAATTAACAAATGGGTCCTGAAGTCTGGCAAATTCCTTTTTTAAAAGTTGAGTTCTGGGTGGGAAGATTATATTACTAAGGAGTGTAATAGGAAAAGTGCAAAAAAAAAGAAGATCGGGTTAAAAAAAGGGAAGAACTTAGGAAGCAACTCAAGGTTATGGCATTGTTTGTTTCAAATAGATAGACCCTCTTTAAGGATCAGAAAAGCAGCACTATGTTGAAACAAAAATACCCAAAGGCAATGGGTGGAGAAACTTTAGAGTATATAATGTGTTTAAAAAGGGAAAATGAACCTGTCAGATGCTTGCCTAAGTGGTGTATGGTGATCATCTGGTGATCATCTGCTTATGGTGTATGAGCACATCATCATCTGTTACATGTGCTCATATATTTTGGATATTTCCTTTGTACCTGCAGAGGTAGTATCATCTACTCAAGAAATGGTCTCTCTCTGTTTCTGAGCAGGGTAAGCCAATTTTTTAAAGAAAAAAAGTCTTAGAAATACTGTATTTGTCATGTGTGAAAAATTTGAGATGGTAATCGCAGAAAGAGGCAATAGGAAGAAGTTCTGAATTACGAAGAAAATGAAGCTTAAGTCATGGGGTATGGAACTAAAATTTAAAGCAGCATCAACTATAAAGGAAGCAAAGATTTTAGAAGTTTACAAAGAATTAACCAGAATTGCAGTTAAGCTGTGAAGAGCAGAGTTAGATTTTTTTTTCCTAGCATGTTAACAGAAAGAAAAGATGTGAAGTGCAGCCGTGAAGGAAGAATTTGGCTGGTAAGGTACGAAAGGGAGTCTTGATATTTTTTCAATGTTGTCTTGCAGCAGAGCAGAAGGAGAGTGCAGGACTGAACAATAGCTGGAGAGCATAGAGAAAATCAGAAAGCTGAAGGTTGGCCCTGTCGACTGCCCAAAGCAGACATTATGTGGACAGGGTATCTCAGCAGGGTCAGAAAAAGAGAAAGGTCTGGACATATGAGGGATAATAGAAAAGGTTGGTGTTTTTTTTTTTTTTTGTAGAAATGCTTCTAATGTACAATGGAGAAGACATATTTCCACAAAATGACATGTGGAAGCAGGGTCACATCATACATTAGAGGGAAAGCCCTGTAAAAGGAAAGGAAAGAGCAAAGGGAAAATTCTTCTGTTGCAGAAGAAATACAGAAGATTGTTGGAGTAAACATTGAGAGGATGGAAGATAAATGACAAAGGGGCAGAAACTGGGAAATATCACACTCTTCAAAAGTGTATTATATAAGCATTTTTCAAGTACAATAATATTCCTTAAAAATACCTGCAAATGGTAAAAAGGAGTACCAAGAACAATGTAAAAGTATTGAAGGGCTCTTTATGGTCATAAAGCTCTTTATGGTCAGGTTTTCTGAAATATTAAAGTTGTTTGGACTGATTCTGGACAGAGTTAGGGAATCATTATTATCATTGCTTGACTCATGACATGAAAGGGGGCAGGGGGGGAAGTGATTGATATATTCCAGAAATGACAGTAGAGAGGCATAAAAATGGAAAAGATAAAATGAATGAGCTAACAGCTTAGTCATTCCTTAATGAGATTAAATTAACAGCAAATTATGCTTTGGAAATACTAATTCATATTAGGAGAGTAATGGTGATGGAAAGAAGTGAAGAAAGTGGAGACAGAATGTGAGAAAAATGAAAAAACTGAGAGAAAAGTTAGTAAGTAATATGGAAAGAGAAAAACGGTATAAAAATCTCAGTGTTGCTCTGATTCCATATTCCCTCACTGTCCTGTTCTTGTTTCTTCCTTACCAATCTGCTTTCCTTGTCAACTCCAATCCTTCTTGCATGAAAATTTGTTCATCTGCAAAATAAAGATGGCTAACTACGACAGATTGAGCACTTATAAGGCCTTAAAGACAAGTCTTATTGAAGTATCATTTTGTTTGAGACTTTAGTACTCAGTGGAAAAATGGGGACAGAATGTAAAGAACGGGAAGAGGGTAAAAGGAATAACAAAGGGCTTTCCTGGCTGCAGTACAATACAGAAAACAGATGGAATCCAGATAATCAGTAAAAATGCAGGTAATGTGCTTCTAAAGGTGCTATATTACTATTAGATGCAGTTGTTGGCTTGATTTTTTTTTTCTTAACCCACCAATAAGACATGTTGATAACTTTGCTGGATCAAGTTTCAATTGACCAGGCATCAGTCACTAAAAATTGCTTGATAATACTTTGGAAAATGAGGACTAGAGAGGATGACTGAATTGCAATCCTTTAGTTTCTGGAATAGAAACCAAAGTTGAACTTTCCTGTTTGCTTGGCATTAGAATTATCCTTTTATACTAACTTCTAGTTTTGCTGTGTGTTTGAAGTTGTGATGCATGCTTAAGAACAAGAAGTGTAGGGATATCAAATTGAAACGGCAGTGTGCTTCTCTGACCTTTACTTGTCTCATTAAATTTTGGCTTTATATCTAATATGATATGTGACATCTTGCTTTAATCTGAGCTCTTGCAATCTCTCCAAATGATTGGATCCATTATATTAAATCTATAAAATATGCATACATGTAACTGCATGCAGTTCATAAATAATGTATTGTTTTAGGGTTCTGCCAACAAACTAAATTCAGATTTGTAGAGACAGTGTTTTACTACTACTCAGCTTCCTTTTGTAATTTTAGTTAAGCCTGTGCCCATCTAACAACAGACATTGATTTGGAAAGGAAAAAAAAAAAAATTCTGAGTCTTTTAATAGGGCTCATGACTTTAAAGTATGTAAAGCAAATAGCTTACACATGCAGAGAGGGCAAGTATTGCTGACCAGGCTGTATTTGCATGATTTTTATCAGCATTTCTTTTGCTTTTGGAGTGCTGAGGTTAGAACAGTGAGAAATAGTCTTTGAAGTTTTATCTTTCAAACACAAGTGCTGGATTTCAAGTTTAACTTGATAGAATTTTATAACTTGGATTTTAAACTACATGACCTTGGCAACAAAGAGCACATTTTCATTCTTGTTTTTCTGGAAGTACTTACAAAGAATGCCACAATCTTCATCCTCAGAATGGGTGATCCTGGTTTTTGTCCTATTTCTTAATAGCTTATTTTTATTCTAGCAATTCCAGTATTGCTGTGGATCTAACTTAGCAGCTAGAGAATTCTGTATCCTATTGTTTATTCATCCTTGGCAGAATTGTGAAATTCTCATTACACAAGTTTTATTACTGCTGATGCAATGTGAGCTTGGAAGAATGTAGCTTGACACATTTCAGCTTGAATTGGTAGGACTGGCAGGTAAAGGGAAAATGTAAAATAGAACTTTTGGGAAGCTTTCATATAGATACTCTTGGGAACTCACAATAATGTTTGTATAATCACACCTGAGAAAATCATCATAAATCCCCTTTTCTTTCCACATTACTTCTTGCCATGTAATTGTAACCTTTCAATTTTGGAGCTGTACAACATTTTTGGGAAAAGCCTACATCCTGTCATTAGATACTTTAAAGAAGTTTGGCTTTAAACTAGAGTACGTCTTTATTAAGTGTAAATAAAGTGTTGATTGGAATGACTTTTAAATGAAGGATAACATTAAGAGAGAATAATGTGCTAAATTATGTTGAACTTTTGAATTCACGTCAGGGAAGTATGGCACTTTTTTGAATATCGGCCTCTATTTCAAGCGCTTGTAAATTAATCCAAATTTTCATTCTTCCATTATGATTAACTTGTTCTGTTAATCTAAAGGGATTGTGCATTTTAGCATTCTAATGAACTTGTAAGTTTGAGAATTTAGCTTTGAAAAATGAACAGATTCATGCTTGTTTATAAAAAGCAGTATGCTCTAAAGGCTTTAGAAGTATTTTAAATTTTTACTACTTGTGTGAGTAATTAGCCAAACCTTGGATTTATATTAAACATGTCTATCTACTGGGTCACTTCATGCTTAATCCAAAATTAATATGTAAAATTAAAAATTTATCTATGAAGAATACTTGCAGGCACAGAACTGCATTTTATAAACAATATGAACTGTAATCTTGTAAACATCTAAGTAGCTTCATTGCAACTGATTCCGTGCTTTCAAAATGAAGTTTATACGTATCTGACAAGTACCTTGGCTAAACAGTACTTACTGAATGTCATCTACAAGATCCATAACACAGGGATCTATCAGTCCTTTAGTGATTTCCTCCTCACTCCCCTATCATTCTGTATAAATGAGCATATAACTAATGAATTTAATCTTTCCCTCACTTGTGAGAATTTCTGGATTACTTCTCTGCAGTAGATTAGACTGAGGCATAGCAGGAGGCAAGACTTGGCTCAGGAGCAGGCTTCAAGATGTATTGAACATCCATAACTGGCATGGAGGTAATGGAAAGGCTATCAGAGGGGTCACCCCAAGCATACTCTCAATACTCTCAATTTTTTCATGTTGACACAACTTTACAGGAACTGTCATTTTTTTATTAAATCAATCATGCCATCAACTAGGAATGTTCTGCTTAACTGTGTGCTTAAAATCACTTATGCAATGAATAGCTTTCTCCAAAAAGCTGTTTCTGTACTATCACTTCAAGAAAGTGCAAGCGAGTCCTCTAAACAACCTTTTCCTCCTACTTACTGAAGCAAAGAACATTGAGCTCTGTATCTTTCTGTTGACCAAAAGGAAATAGGTTGTTTTTTTTTTTTCTCAGAGAGGTAGGTTTTTTGCTTTCCGAACCATTTGGACCAGGATGTTAAATTCCTCAGAGTTAGTTTTGGCCATACGCTTGATATTCCTTAAGCAGCTTCATTTTCATTCCTTAAGCAGCTCTGCTCATATGGGCTTGGTGGCCCCATCAAACATGTGTTTCCAATATTTTCAGTGGTTTAATCCAGCTTTTAAGAAAATGTACGAAAAAGGTCTCTAAACTGTTTTCTGTTTGGTATGGTTTAATAAACTTAGGAGTAATAGCCTTACCCTCTCTTCAGAAAAAAAAATCCTGAGGTGTGTGCTTCTTCCTGTGCCAGGTCTCACATGTTTCTGCCATGCTGGGGTAGCGTTCTCAGTGTGGTCTTCTGTCAGCACCATCTGCTGTCCTGCAAGTGCACATACCTGCTTCTCCAACCTCTTCCATGTAAAAGAAGATAAACCAGACAAAGAGCTGGGACTTACAGCTAACTTTTTTCTTATTTATACCTTACTAAAATTTAAATGCTACTAGCCAGTTAAGTGGATTTCTTAAACACCTGTCCTCAATGCTCTGCGACCAGTCCTAATCAATGAGATGTGTACGTGCTGAAGGAGTAGCAAAACACGCCTCAGAGCTAACAAAATCAGTCATTTAAGTTCGTCTCTCTGGAAATACAGCAGTGGCTATTCCCACTATGGCAGAGATGATGTCCTGTTGATAGTGTCACAGCCACATGTGACACGTGCCAGTGACATCAGTTTCCTGATCTACTTATTCTCTCAAGTGCATTCTGTCATTCATGTGTGTTTCCAAATCAGTCTGTGTCGAACATCACAGTGATGTGTCCCTGCTTGTTACAGAGCACACAGCCTTTCCTCGTCAGAATTAAAGCATGCAGCTTGGGAAACTGGTGTAATGCCTAAACTGATCGGTACAGATGTCAGAGAAATTTTGTAGCATTTGAGAGTTGCCTAGATTTTTTGGAGCGTCTTAGAGAAAATTGCCAGACCTTTTACTCAGCTGTAGCAAAGATGACTTTCAAAGCCTTATTCAGAGCTACGTGGACAGTTCAAAAAAAGCAACAAAACCTTTTTATCCTAATGACAAACTCTCCAAAAACGTAAGCAAATTTTCTCCCAGATTACAAAGCTGGGAATTTGTCAAGCTTTCTTTGTGCTTGTGAAGGAAGCCCATCCATTGTTTATGTGGTTATGGATCAGATGATGAAGATGCAGCAGTGCACTGGAGGACCTGACTTTTTGAGGCTGCTGATAGTGAGGTTTTTTTCTGTACATTGGGAAGTATCTGTGTACAACTCTGTGTGTATTTATAGACCTGGAAATATAATTTCAGCAAATATGAAGATGGTCAGAAAATGAAGGTCCAAAGAACATGTGGCAGTTTTTGAGATTCTGCAATGCCAGGTCCATAAATCTATCCTCTGGAAAATGAGATAGTTCCTGTTAGACCATTGTCAGTTTGACAAGAGACTTTGTTCTGAGACAGATGGTGACTGTTAAATATTGCAAGACAAACGTCCTTATGTGCATCACTTTGGCGTGGAATTGAGTGGTTCACTGCTGGTCCTATGGACTTATCTGTCTTGTTTTTTCAGGTCTTGCTCCTGGCCAGCAACATAATAGCATTGTAGGAAGACCATCTTCAAAGTGATTTTGGATGTGTCGTATTTTAGAAAAACAGAAAAGTAGTTGTACCATCACATTCCTCCTAAATCCATTCAGATAGAACCTTGAAATGCTCTCTTCTTCAGTGTGTTTGAGTGAGCTTCAGTGTGCATATGCAGCCTCTGTTCATCCATCCAAAATTGTAATTTATTTAAATGATTAGAAACTGTTTCCATATTCTGGAGTAATCAAACATCAGTCAACCACATGGAATCAGAAGACACTATATAAATGGTGGCAGTTGGTTCTGATGCCAATTTCTGGGTGTGCAATTCAGCTGCCTGCTGCTTGACTCAGCTTATATGTCTCTTTAGCTATGTTAACATCATGTTTTTAAGTTGTAAAAGTTTTTTCAGGTTTTTCAAAAGCAATGGAGGAATTTAGACTCTGTCTTTAAGCTAATGTCCACCTGAATGAAGGGACTCAGACTTCATTGTTTTTTGATTCTGTTTTCCCCTGAGCCAATGCCACCTTTAACTTGTAAGATATGCTATATATGAGTAATATTAATTAGCACATTCCATAATTTATGCTTATCCTGAAAATTAAGCTGTTTCTAGATAATGCAGTAATTAGTGCAGGCTGGGATTTCTCCTCTTCAGCAAAAATCTGATAGTATCAGTAAGCCACAATAAGGGGACCTGGTTCCAAAGGTGCCATGATGTGAACCCTCTAATGTTTTTGTGTGCAGAATGACAATGAGAATTTGTCAGAAACTTTTGCCCCATAAAACTTTCCATGCAGCAGTAGGCTGATGGCTTGACTGACATTTATTTGACTTGCTCCCATTGGTTGACACTGGAAGGAGAATGAGTGCTTGATTTGGCAATCTCAGAAGAGAGGGTAAATCCCTGTGCTTCACTGATATTAATTTGGCGTGCCACTCAAGCCTTGGGAGCTCGGGAGCTGTTTTATCCTTAGCAGCTCAATAAGTTACATAACTACATCTTTAGCAATTAATTAATGTTAAGTGATGTGATACAGTGGGGAGTTAATTGCCCTGGAAATCTGAAATGCCAAGTTAGAGAGGTTTCTTGCACATCTCTGGAATGCTTCCTGTTGGAAGTATACATTTTTCCCCCCTTAACACAAACATTGACAATCTTACTGTTAGCTAAGAACTCCACGCAAATTTTATAATACACTATTCCTGGAAATCTCGTGCTTCCCTCAGAAAGTTTAAATATATTGGTATAAGTCCCTTACACATTTTTTAGATGTAGCCACAGGTTTGTTGCCTAAAACCATTCTTTTCTCTTCTTCAATGATTTGTGCTCAGTCCAAGAAGGATGTATGTCTGATTTTCTACTTTTGATTACAGCTTTCATTGTAGGCCTGTAATAAATTCGTATACCTTTCTCTTTCTTATGGCTATGATGGAGGTAATAATGGTTTATCAGAATAGAAATTTAATACAGGAATTTACTTAAACTTTTTAACTGTGCAAGGACTTTTTAACAGAGGTAAGGACTGATTTGTCAGGAGGTACAGTAGTGCTTTTTTTAGGATCCCAAGCATGATTTCAAAGGGACAAATTGTCAATCACATCAGCAGACTGTGATTCAGTGGCTTTTGCAGTGACTAGCATTATGTGCTACTTTGTTCGAAAAAAGGATATGGGATAATGCAATGAATTCCCAATAGGGAAGTCTAATTACAGGACTACTCCATTAGCAGTTTACTTAGACCCTGACCCATAAGAGTAGGCCTGTAAGTTATCTTGTTATTGGTACATATGTTTAGGCAAAACCAAACCAAAACAACAAAAAAGAAAACCCCAAAACAAAAAAGCCCCACAAACAAAAAAAAAAACCCACTAAAAACCCCACAGAACCCACAAACTTTTGTAAAATTTTATCTCATTGATATGCATTGAGTTTCACAGTTCTATTTTTCTTGCTGCAAAATAATATTTGGACGGATTAGGCCTGTTACCATCTCAACTGTAGTAAAAAATGTACCAGAATATTTACCTTGTGTTGCTGGGGTTCCATTCAAAATGGTCACAAGACTTGAAGAGTAAAAATACGGCTCTTGTATAATCTGAATTTGTTAAAGCACAGAAACATACGCAGCAGCTCCACTTAGTTTCTTGCTATATTGTACCCATAAAGTACTGAAAGCTGGCAGTTAGCCACTTCAAGTGGCATGCTTGTGTTCTGCTTTTAGCTGAGGGGTTTTTTCACTTGTGAGTGTGGATGTGTCCTTTATGTGTAATAGCTGCATTCTGCATCCTTGTCCTTGCTATGTGAGATCCTGTTCCTAAGGATCTATCTTTCGCTCTTCTTTATCCTCACAGGACTGACTGAACAGTGACTGAAGTATTTAACTTGTTTCTTTCTACACAGTTTTATTTTGTCCGTTTTTTCTTATGAGAAGACTACTCTGATTTTCTAAGGCATCTTTAGGAGTTGGATGCAGACTTTGTGGAATTGTATGGTATTTACTTATAGAACACATACTTTTTATTACATACCCATCTGTATAACCAGAGTGAAGTTTAGAGATCCTACTGAAGTGAAATGACTACACCCAGTTATACTGAGTTTCTTCATGACATTACAGTCTGACAAATAAACTAATTCAAGAAAATTATGTACTCTTGTTCTGCCAATGGTAGAACATTAATGTGTTGACACTTATTTGTAAACCCTAAGAATACATCTTTATTTTATTGTCTTTGTAGTGGTATAAGTGAGCTGTAGGATCAATTAAGTTGGCTAGCTTGTCTTTTAAAAATACAGCCTGAAATCAGTGATCTCATATTCTTAAATAAAATAAATGGATTTTGGTTTTTAAAGACAGCTTTTGAGAGCTCACTGGAACTCTTAAGATTAGCTAAGATTTTCTGTCTTTTTCATGCATCTTATGTGGAATAAATTCTGCATGACTATAGGTTAATTCCATAGTTTGCAGTAGATGATTGTTAAATGAAAAAGGAAACTTCTTGACGTTAATGTTTAACATTGATAGTATTAATTTTTCAAGTTTTTAAAATACATTGTGTACAAATAGAGACTACAGTGGGTGTGATGGATGAAAAGAGCTAACTTGGTGTGGCCTCAGCAGTTCTCATCTATGATGTCAAAATGGGTCAGCTTATTCTGTAACAGCTGCTGAATTGCTGCAACCTGCAGGCTGGAATTCTGAGAGAATATAGGTGCTGGTTTATTTTAATTTACCAGGCTGTCACCTGTGGTAGCTCAGTAGATACGTCATGAGCCAGTGAATTGTTCCTGCAGTGAGGGCAAGGGTTCCTGGGAAAGAGATTGGTAGGCTGCTGGTTAAACACCACTAAACTCTCCCATGGAAATCTGTTCCTTCTCATAAGTTAGAGCTGGTCACCTAGCCAAGAACCCAGGAATCAGCTCTCCCTCCCTAGGGGATGCACGTTAGAGAAATTCACCTGGATCATTCACTGGTGTCCAGCTATGTCTGTATGGGCCCCTGCGCTGTTGTGAGAGGGAATTTGATCTCAGATTATTGCATCCTCAGTTTGTGAATGCAAGGATAATTGTGTGGTAGTCCAAGATTGAGCATTAGTTTAATTACAGTAACTGATCCTCAAATTAATTTTGGTAATGATTATCATGTGTGAAATGCAGATACCTTGATAACATGGTGACATGGATTACATTTTAAAATTGCTGTGAAAAGTTGCTAACTACTGCTGCTTATAACAATCTGCCCTACTCCCATCTTATAAATGACATGAGATGGTAACACATGATTAAGCCTTTAGGGATTTCCTATTTAAGTCACTGTGAAGTTTTTTCAACTATTACTTTCAAAACTTTATTGAATGGAAATATAAAAAATGTGAAGAAATTAACACTGCAGAAATATACCTATGCTACAATTATATCTAACAATTATTGTATAATTAATTGCATTTTTAATCAATTATATGCTTTACAATAGATTAAAAGTCTTGGTTTTCTACCAAAGAAATTATTCTCAAATAATTAGTCTCAAATAAGCATTTGTCTGCCTATTTAGTTAGGTTCATAACCTTTTTGGTTTTTTGTTACAACCTGGTCTATAGCCCTCTAAACTGGGAACTTATCAAATTTTGCCATCACTATTGACGAAGGTATACTTTTAAAATTCTTTGCAGTAATTCTGTAAGAAACTGCATGCCTTGTTTTCCACTAAGCATGTTCTAGGATCCAGAGATCTAGAATGAGCTGGCACTGATGGGTCACAAATAAGAGCAAGTTGGCAGGAATCAAAGGAAAATTTTCTCTTTCTGCTACCCTATTTCTGGTATGGTTGGATAATGGCTTTAGGTATGACACATATAATTTTTTTCAGAAGAAATCTCATGATTTTAAAAACCGTAGCAATGACAGTTTTTAAATTTACATACATAATGTAAATTTGAGCTTTATGCTGGGAATGCTGCTGTGAAGTAGACTAAGTGTGATTTTCTGTGACAATCTAACTGTTAGAATTGTAGACTAGATGACTCAAAGCTGCCCTGCTAAAAATAAAGCAGGTTTCTGTTTTAAAATCTGAGCTGTACACACAAATTCAGAATATATATGCAAATAGAAAAAAAAAAAAAAAACAGGCTTCTGTCCATGAGATATTTTTTCTTTTTAATTTTTATTTAACTCTTATATACAGTTTGAAGATTTGAAGATACTGCGAATTAAGATACTTGTAACTGTGACCTGGTCATCAGAAGCTGCATTTCCAAGAGACCCCTGTGTCAATAGCCTAATATTTTTCTTGCAAATAAAAGAAGCTCAATGGAGCAATCAGTGAGGCAGCACAAGCTTGACATCCAGGTTTGCTTTTGTTAAATATTGTGGCCAAGTTAAATTTTAGAATCAGTTTAAAGATTAATAATTAAATTTCAAAGCAGCTTCCCTTACAAAATGGAGAATGGCATGGCATGCTTTATAACCCATTTAGGGTTATAGGGTTTAGGTGTAGTAGTTGAGTATGTTCCATGTCAAGCAAGCAGTAACATGACATGATGTTGATGAGTGTGAGATGATTGTTTTTTAATTGTGACATGATGGAGTGAATTGGCATTTTGGGTTCTCTGTTTTCCTTTTACTCTTGTAATCTTTTTAATCTTGTAATTTTTCCTATCCATTTTTTCAGACATATTGATAAGCTATTTTGTTAGTCATATCAAGATGAGTATTAATTATTCTTTCTTCGTTTCTAGAAGGTTTAGAGGGAGAGGAAGAATTTGACCGTCATCTGACCTGGGTTCTTGTATGATTTTTCTCATTTAATTAGCATTATAAAAAGTGTCTAGTTTTTAAGATGCTTTTAGACAGCTGAAACCAGGCTTTTGCCTATTAAAATATAAATCTGTTCCATCAAAGACACAAAAAAGACATAACATTTTTTTTCTAACTCATGCTCTGAACTACTCTCTGACCACTGACATTGAAGTTCTCTTTTATAATGTGTCTGGCTTAATAAGAAGCGACCTCTTCCACTTTCCACAATCTTTTTCCATGCCTTTTTTTGTTGTGAGCATGTAAACACCAAATATTCCCAGTTCTAAAGCTATAATTTAAAATTATATGAGTGAGGCAGCTAAAATAAAAAGTTTTAAAATAAATCCCACCCTGTTCTGTTCTTTTTAAGGCTTTTTGATGGTTTTGCTTTATAGTCTAGGGGCTTGAAATGCCTTCTGACACTAGACAAATTCTATGCAATTTCCTCTAGAGATCTCTGCAAGTGTTTGCTTTGGATGTATTCTCTAATACAGGCTCACTGTACCTCTTAGGAGTCTGTAATCTTCCCTTGTTCTGATCTGGTGAAGGGAGCATTCCTTTTTCCAAGGGAGTCGCTCCAGGTTATTGTCAGGAAAGTAGAAATACACCTCCTCTTAAAAAAGTGGGACCCAGACTGCAGTGGCAAGATGTCATTACTAGAAAGTTGTCTTTCTATTTTGATGATCTGCTTAGGGAGGAGCTGATGGCTCTTTGAATAATACTTGGTATTTCGTTAGTACAGAATTTGTCAGGTGCTGCTTATTCTGTCAACGAGCTGCAGTCTCCACTGTCCTTATGGAAAGAGTACCTTATAAACTGTTCCAAATTGTTCCTTTTTTGCTTTGGTTTTGGAGCATGCTTGGGAATGTTGTGGCCAGACATGGGATCCAGCCTGTACTATAGAGTTGTGTTTGAAGTGTAGATATTTGCATCTCTTTCAAGGAGAGTCCTACTTTTTTTTTCTTTTTTTTTTTTTTTCTTTTTTGTGTAATAGTAATATATATAGCATACAAGTGTGAAATGTAATTTAGATGTAAGGGAAGACTAAAAGAAAACCAGTTGATGCTTCTGTATTTTTCTCATTGAGTGATAGCTTTTTACTTCTGAGGAATCTGTTTTAGAAGCAGATTGAAGGACAATTCCAAAAAATGCCCATCTTGTGCCCTTCTTGTGGAGCTATTCCACTTGGTCCTTTCATTATTTTGGCTTTGGATGTGGGTAAGCATTCATTTTAACAGAGGTAATATTAGGGTTGTAATCAGAGGTGTAATAAAAGAACAGGTGGAAACAACTTTTCCAGTCATGTTCATTATTTGTTTGTCTCACAGCTCAGGGGTCCAAATGCTGTTGCTACTGTCAGTAGCAGTAAGTTTGGTAATTCCATATTATGGGAAGTGAGTGCATGAGTTGTCTTGTACGGACTCTTTCAGAATTCTGTTTTCTTCTCTATGGTAGTTTGAATTCACATGAAACCCCAGGAGGTTATCGAATATTGCCAGACATGAAATAATTGTGTATTTCCTTTAAGTCAGTGCAGGGAGCATCAAAGGCTTCTGAAGAATCAGAACATAAATGAAAATCAATATATTTGGACTGAACTTAGTGTAGAACTGATACCAGTAGAAAGATGAAACTTTTGCTAGAAGTTAGTGCTTCAAATGTCACTTTTTGTTAAAAATTATGTACAGCTTAAGATCTTCAGTCTGGGACAGAGCTTTTAAAATTTGCTTTTTATTGACTACAAGTCTGTGCTGTTACTGTGATAGATACAGATATTACATTTGAGCCTTGCATACTTGCATTTACTCTAACTAACAATCATATACCTGGAAAAGACCTAAGGCTTAAAGATATGCTTTCTGGTCCAGAACATGGCAACTTAAGCTTCAACTGAAAGTTTCAGTTCTAAGCTGCAGTTTTGCACACTATTACATTCTGAAACTGGCTACAGAGCATGGTGCTAAATATCAAAACCCACTGCTCTACCTCTCCCATGATGGCTGTTCTCCACAGAAACAGGGGAGCTGTTAAAAATTACAACTGGAAATAAATCTGGAAATAAATAATCAAATCAGAGGCAGAAGGAAGTCATTTATAGGTATGAACTCTAATGTGTGCATCCTAACAGAGGCCAAATAAGACAAGTCACTGTAAAGCAGTATATTTTATGACAATTTTATATCATTTTGGAACATCGCCTAGACTTTTCTCTGATGATCAGCCTCCAGAAATTTTCTTGCAAGGGCAATTTGTGACCTCAGATCTCCTGAACCACCTGTAAGCTTTCAGTGGTAACTGAAATCCAGGTAACTATTCACTAGCTATTTATGATAACAACCGTTTTTATTTAAAGCTTTCTACGGAGTAAAATAACTACAGATGCAAGAAAAAAGCAAGATAAACATAGTGAAGTGTCCAGACAAGACTGAAAGGCAGCTAAGAGGAAAATAAAGACTTCTGGGTTTGGGTTGTTTGGGTTTTTTTGTCTTTTGGTTTTTGTTGTTGTACCTTTAGAAATATTTAGCTCTGTGGTTGGGCTAGAAGGTAAAAGTATTT
Source organism: Leptocoma aspasia (assembly GCA_013399835.1). Lineage (NCBI taxonomy): Eukaryota > Metazoa > Chordata > Aves > Passeriformes > Nectariniidae > Leptocoma > Leptocoma aspasia. The sequence goes on from VXAX01002113.1 coordinate 222,275, forward strand.
GTTCCTGGGTAAGTGGAGCATCACTTGGTAGAATGTTGTCAGGCAGTTTTATTTCACCTACTTTCTCTTTGACCTTTTAGAGTCTCATTCTATACCTGTCTCTCAGTATATTAAGTTGCATGTGCACCATCAATTTCTCATGAAGGTGATTGTGGGAGGGGAAGTACTGGATGAGAAAAATCAGCTTTGTCTGTAGAAATAACCTGTCTTTCAAACACTTCCAATAACAACCTAGAAATAAAAAGTTTTACAATTGGGATTGATCCACAATACTGTAAAATTTCTCAAAAATGTGCTTGGGCTCAGCTTTCTCCTTAGTGACGTTATCTGTGGTACTAGAACAGAATTATTTAATCATAATAGCAGCTTAACTTGTGTCTACTCACATGTTTAGGTTTTTTGCACAATGAAACAAAACAAATGGATGTTTTTGTTCAAATATGTTGTTTTCTTCACTTTCAAGACCGTTGATGTTTCTTTAATAGGAAATAAAATATCCTGCAAGCACAAGTAACAGCTTTTCAGTGTGTACTGACTTGCTGTCCTCAGTGCAGTGTGTGTGTCCAGGTGTTGTAACAATTTCATATCTCTGATTGATCTTCTTCATGGCATGTGGTGCATTACCTAGACAGCATGCAGTTAAGGTGAGGAATCCTGCTAGGATACCTTTGCTTCTGTTGGTAAACTCAGACTTTTAATGCCTGTTCCAACTTGTTTGGGTGTTAGGCTTTTTATGGTATAATATTTTCTTTGTGTAATCTGAAAACCCTATCTTCTATATGACAAAATAATTTAGGGATCTATTAAACCTCTAATTTTAAAACAGTGATTTATTGGTGATTATATGGGTAAACTGGTTTTGAAGCAGTGCTTTTGAATTACAGCAAGGCAGAGTCTGTAGACACTCTTAAATTTCCACTGAGACAAACAAAAAAGAAATTTTTTTTTTCAGGACACAAAAAATGTATTATGTCAATAATTTAAGTGCTTGTTTTTATCAATAGAATAGAAAGTGATTGGTTTACAAATCTATTTTGTCAGAATAAATGAGTTGCTATGTACCTGCTATCAAATCTTCCCTTGTTCCTGTGAATTTCAGGAAGTATCACCTAGTTCTTCAGAGGAATGTTGTTCTGAGATTGTACTTCAGTTAAAATGAAAAAACTATAAAAACCACATGCCAAAATATGAGCCACCTTGATAAGATATGGATTTAATTGCATTACTTGAGTCTTTAATGAGGGAAGTAATCCTAGTTTGCAGATATTAATTATACTTCTGCTAGTTCTGGGCCCCTCAGTTTGGGAAGGACATTGAGTCACTTGAGCGTGTCCAGAGGGCAGCGAGGCTGGTGAGGGGCTTGGAACACAAGCCCTGTGAGGAATGACTGAGGGAGCTGGGGGTGTTCAGCCTGGAGAAAAGGAGACTCAGAGGTGACCTTATCACTCTCTACAACTCCCTGAAAGGTGGCTGTAGCCAGGTGGGGTTGGTCTCTTTCTCCAGGCAACAACTGACAGGAGGAGAGGACACAGTCTCGAGCTGTGTCAAGGGAAATACAGGTTGGATATTGGGAAAAGGTTTTTCACAGAAAGGGTGATAAAGTTCTGGAATAGCCTGCCCAGGGAGGTAGTGGAATCACCATCCCTGGATGTGTTTAAAAAGACTGGATGTGGCACTCAGTGCCATGATCTAGTTGAGGTGTTAGGGCGTGGGTTGGACTCGGTGATCTTGAAGGTCTCTTCCAACCTAGACATTCTGTGATTCTGTAATATAACTTAATATAGTAAATGTCAGGGTAGGTTTTTTCAGTTCTGGAGCTTTGGGGTTTTTTTCTTAAAGAAGTGCTGAACCACCATGGTGGTATCTCTCCTTCATTTCAGTGTTGAATATTTAAATATCTCATTTGGAAAATGAACTGAAACATAAAATTTAAAATATCATCTAGTAAATAATAGCAATTAATGTATAAGTTAATTTTACTTCAAAAGTCCTTTTTTAAGATTTTAGGTAGGTTTTTCTGTATTTCAGTTTTTAAATTTGGGCATTGCAGGAATGGATCTTCAAGGTTGGAAATTGATACATACAGGGTTTAGTTCTACAGAGAACTGTAATTCCATTACTCCTCCCTCTGCATTTCTCAGGGTTTCCTAGCTGTATAAAGCATAGTATTTCCTAGCTAGATATAGGAATCATGAACATTTTCACCCTTGGAAATACCTGGTGCTGGTATTTGCTAGAGGAAGACCAGTATCTCTATGAGTTTAAGAAACAAAATATAGAGAAGCTTTTTCTTTTCCTCTGTCAGAAAATGAAGTTTCACTGGTGTTTTGTGATGCTTCACACTCTCAGCTATGCCTTTGTCAGTGAATACTCTTTCCTTCCTATGAAATGCGAAAAGATTTTCAAGAGCCAGCTTTTTAAAAGCCTTTACCAATTGAGCCAAATCTGATAGGGTAAGAAAGAAATTGATAGAAGTGTAAAGAAATGTTGGACATGAGCTAACAATGTGCACTTGCAGCCCAGAAAGCTCAAAACCTGAGCTCCATCAAAAGCAGTGTGGGCATCAGGTTGAGGGAGGTGCTTCTGCCCCTCTGCTCTTGTGAGCCCCCACCTGGAGTTCTGCATCCAGGGAAGAGCCACAAAGATGATCAGAGGGAGGAAGACCTCTCCTGTGAGGAAAGGCTGAGAGAGTTGGGTTTGTTCAGTCTGGAGAAGAGAACTTACTGTGGCCTTTCAGTACTTAAAGGAGGCTCGTAAGAAAGAGGGAGACAAACTTTTTAGTAGGCCTTTTAGGGATAGGACAAAGAATAATGTGTTTCAACTGAAAGGTGGCAGATTTAGACTAGATACAAGGAAGAAAAATTTTAGAATGATAGAATGAAACTCTGGGTGGTAGGTGCTCCATTCCTGGAAACATTTAAGGTCAAGTTGGATGGGGCTGTGAGCAACCTGATCTACTTAAAGATGTGTCTGGTCATTGGAGTGGGGTGGGACTAGATGACCTAAACCATTCTGTGACAAACAGTAATCAGCCCAAGGAATACCAAAGCAGTCCCTGCAGTCACTGGGTACAGGAAACCCTTATTCAGAATGTCCTTTGCCATTTCTCAACATCCTAATTAGATGGTCTGGAGCAAAACTCTTGGATGTGCTCAGGTCTGCCTCTCTGATGAGGAGATGCATTTTCATCATGAGCAGTCTTGACAAAAGTCTTGTCAAACAAAGATACCGTTCTGCACAATTAAATGAAATTCCCAGTCTACTGGATTCATGATCCACTTTCTTCTCTAATTTAAAACCAAGTGAGAAGAGAGGGCATTTAACAACAGGGAACAGTACACAATGGCTGTTGGCATTGCATGGAGCTTGAGTTAACTTCTAACAGTAACTGAGTGCCAAAAACTGTCGGGACTCAGAGACTGAGGGTACATGGTGAAGCGTACTGTCGGTGGAAACAACATTAGTTAATACTGTAATTTAATATGAATCTAGCAGAGAGGCTGCAAGCAAGGGGATATAAAAATTTCACTTTCATTAGGTTAGTATTATTGTCTGAGAGGTAGAAAATTAAACACTTTCTAATGTTTTCTTCTTTTTAGTATTTTTAAAAACATCTTTACTGAAATGAATAAAGATCTAACGTCTCTTGTTATCTTTAAATGTTAAAGTTATGTTTAGGTTAAGTCAGATTAATTATACTTTATTCCAATAAGTTCAAATTCTGTGAGCTGCATTACATTAGACTTGCTAGAATTAGTAGAAGTTGTGTTACAATTGTTTTGCATTCTTTATTTCAAAAGAAATTGCAGAAGCATCTGAATATATGCTGTTAACTGCTTTTGAAGCAATATGCACTGTTCAGAATATTTAAATAACTAATGAATCCATTTATAATAAATCTTTCATACTTTGAAAGAGTATTCAAGATGAAGCCTGATAAAAGGGAAAGGCTTTTGTGTTGTAATCATATTTCATCACGCTTTTTGGAACTCGCATGCTACAAAAAGGATGTTTTAAATTAAAAGTAGTGTTTGTGGTTGCTTGAAAGTTCTTAGAAAAAAACTACTTGGATGTTAACAAAAATGGGATCCTGTTGGCATTTTCCATTTCACGCATGCTAAGTCAAAAGTGTAGAATCTAAATATGCTACAGGGAATTATTAAAATTACACAGTTATTTCCTAGCCAAAACTTGAAATTATCTGCTAACTTTCTTGCTGTAATGTAGCGCTTAAAAATATGTACAATTTAACAGGAGTTAAAATTGTAGATGGTTTCCAACCTTTAAAATAATTCCCATTTGGTTGCAAATTCCATTGCAATTAGAAAAGGCCATAACAGTTTTTAGTTTTATTTAAGACATAGAAGAATAAATTTCATTTCCAAAAGTGCTGTGTATCAGCAACTCTGAAGTACTTTAAATTCTAGCCAGAAGCATAACATAATTGATATTTATATTATTGGGTATGGCAGCATTCTCAGGGCTGTCATTTTGCTTGTAATTTTCTCCTTGCTTGTAAAATTGTCTTATTTATTATTTGCACTTTATTCTTAATCAGTTTTGCTAATGTAATAAAAACATTGAAATGTTATTATATGATTAGCAATTTTCCACTATATTAATCCAGCATTACATTATACTGTGTGGTGACAATAATGATTTCTAATATGGTAATGAGAAAGAGTTATTAACATGTCCCAGCATTTAATAGTTTCTTAATTGCAAGATGGAAAAATATTTTAAGTTACCATAATCAGCTGTATTAGTGGCAAGAATTGCAAAATGGTGGGATCTGGAACATAAAAATTAAAAGATATATGTTGAATGGAACGCTTTCTCCATTACTATAAAGCTATTTTGGTTTTATGCTTGTTTTCAGGAGTTGTAGTTATTCATAGGATTTTTTTCCCATCTATTAAACTCAATATGAATACTGACATGTAGAGAAAGACTTGCAGATTTAATACACGTTTACCAGTGTGCATTAAATGGGTGTGCAATACACTTTTTTTAATGAGGAAGGTGAAAAGTCTGTGGTATCCAGCTGGGAAGATGATTTGAAGTGATTAAACCTCTCCTAGCTGAGACACAGTGCACTAAAATAGCCACAGTACAAATGAAGAGCTGCACGTTGGCAGGAATAGATTCAGAAGCAGCACGAAACAAGTACATAAAAGTTATAAATTATTTCTCTAACTCACTACATTGAGTGGAACCTTATATTCAGTAAACAATTTTAAAAGGATTGGAGGTACTTCAAAATTCTGAAGTTCAAATGGAGCTTCTGGACTACATTGTGTGTTTGTACATGCATGGAGCAGGCAGGTTTTCCTATGTTTGTGTCTGGGTGTTTGTGCAGAAATGTTGCAAATACCGTATTTTAAGGTGATTTTAATTAGCCTATGCAAGCTATTGAGACTTTACTCTGTTTTTATTAAAAACATTAAAAACTTTCAAGATAATATATTTCCCACTTAATTGTAAGAGTTTTATAGATAACTTGGAAAACTGTTGGGAAAAAGTAAAAAAGAGGAAAATAATTATACTTAGTGGGGGAAACAAGTATATTTTCAAACCTAAAGTTATTATAAACCTGTATAAGGTAATAATACAATGTGTACTGGCAAGTATGCTTACAGAAAATCTTATTACAACAGCGTCATGTTAAGCTTCAGATGGAAAACACACTGTAGAAGTGGAAAACATGAAGCCCTGTGGAGTACTACCATCAGTAATACAGCTACTACAGGGAAAGTCAGCGCTTGTCCAATGCTGGGTGTTACATTACTTCTAGAAATTATATTTCCTGACAAGTCCCTCCAATACAGTGTGTGTGGCACTAGAACAGGAGCAAAGTCACCTTATAAGAAGTAAAAATACTATACTGCAGCATTCTTAGGTGTAAATTGTCCAGCAGGAAATGTGAGTTGTTTACCTCATACCTTTTTCAAATCAACAATTTAGTTTATGAGGTAGTGTTAATGACATATTAAAATTTTTCTTCTAATGGTTCCACTGGAGTGACTTGTGTTTTATTACCCAATAAAAGCAGTGAGGCTTCTATCAGGATTCTTATAACTGAGGATTTTGCATAATACAGCTGTCACTTGAAGCCAGTATTTATGGACATGAGTGCAGTCCTGTAATAACTAAAGGATAAGCTTTCACTAATTTTGCATCTGCTACAATTAAAGAGATAGATTTAGATTCACTATGTGGCATGCTGTAAAACAGATTCTATGAATGAAGCTGAAATGTTTAGCCTGCTTTTATTACATGTTTAAATAGCATAAGGAATTGACATTTCAATACCCATCCCTCTAAATGTGTATATTGTTCTCAGTGGTTAATTTAAATGCACTTCTTTGTCTCAGTGATTTGCTTCTAGCAGAAGTATTGTGTTCTCTTCAATTTTTCTGTGTAAAACAGAAAACTTGAAAGCATTGAAAACTTGCTCATATTTCAAATTTTCTTTTCAAAAAGAAACCAATATAAACAAAAACATTGCAAATGCCAGCATTGCTTTCATCACTCTTGTGTATTAACTGGTTTTTAATCCACGAATTTCTACCAGATTCTGCATTTTATTGAAAAAATAAATTGGTCATACCTGCTTCAGATTTTTTTTTTAAGTGGTACACTGCAGTTCTACATTGAAGGAAATATTTCAGGTTAGGGTTGAAATTCTGTGGTGAGATCAGACAATCTGGAATCACAGACCAAATGCAGTTTTCCTCTCTCAAATACATGAATAAAAATATTAGTATAGTGGCACCTCTAAGCCCTTTCTTCTTAAACACCTACTTTCTATTATGTATTATATGTACTACTGAAAATCCTGTTAAAATAGCACTCCAGCTTTTCCTCAAGTTTTATATTATTTCAGGACCTATGCTAGATAAAAAGACTTAAAGCAACAGCACTAGTGAGATTTGATGTTTAGGTGCTGCACTGACTGTTATGGTGTTACAAAAGTTGGGAGCATTACTTTTGCTGCCTGTAGTGTCACGTTTCAGTGATGCATACTTGCTGCCACTTTACAGCTTTCTTTTGCCCATCTGTAGAGTCGAATGTGATTCTCATGGTGTTTAATTCCTAGTTACTAAACCAGAAACTCTAACAGATGAGCTATCACTAACAGAATGAATGCTTATGAAGGTGCACTGCAAAAGCATTAGCTGCCCAGTCATATGGGGTTTTGTTTGTTCCTTGCCACCCCTTTCAGATGTTTCTTTGTTGGGCCAGATTAAATATGGAATGCTATTTGTAGCTTAATTTATCTTTAAGGTAACTATTGATGATCTTTTCTTTCATACATATTTATTTTCCATTTCTGGATGAAAAAATTAACAATACTTTTCTTTTGGATATTAGGGAGAAAAGTTATTGTGTGAAAATCTACACACAATTAAAGAAAGATATATTAACAAAGTTTTATAATGGTATACATAACTTTCACCTTATTTTTTGCCTTCTGTGTCATAAGTGACAACTCTGCAGATTTTTGGATGATCCTACAGCAGTGTTCTTTTTCCTTTTCGGTGGTTGGATTGTTCTTCTGTGCTATGATATTGTTACATGTGGGTGGAGACCTTTTCTCAGATCTCATGGATAAGAAATGAGGATGTTTAAAAATAGGTGGGTTTCCCCTTGTGTCAAGGAATGATGTTTGAAACTCAACATCTTAATGAATGGTTAAGAATGCTTCATTATTTGTCTAAAAAATTTTCAGGTACTCTGTACATCTCCTTTTGTCTCTGTAGGTACCTAAACATTATCTTGTAAATTAAAGTGATTTTACTGGACGAAGAGTATTTTCTGTTGCTGTATCAGTATTTCTCTTCTTGCCTACTTATTTCAAATTTTCTCCCTGTTTGTCAAAAAACCCCAAACAAAGCAATGAACCCCAAATAACCACCAAAGCAGCTTTTATTCAAGTACTTCTCAAAGAACTTAACTACTTCAGTGCTCAGACTTTGCTTTGTTGGTTTGATGGTTTTACATTTACCTATGCTTTACCTTTCTCCTCTCATGTCTTGGGGTATTTGGGGTTTTTTCTTTAGTGATCATGTGTATTAACAAGCAGGCCATCTGCTCCCACAAAGTTTTCTTCCCAGTCTAGTGTCTAACTCTTGAAGAAAACTTTGAATTTATCCCTTTTTATGTAATTTATTAGAAAGTCTCTGATCATCTTCTCAATTCTCTGTGTGCTGGTGCATTCGGAGTGGATTCTGGAATAGAATTCATAGATTCATGTTATGTTTTATGTTAGTTTATGTTACTAAAACTATAAAAAGTATGTGCTTGGTTTTTCTAAACTGCAGTATTGGCATTTAAATGTTCTTAGCTTGTCTCTTAGAGCGTCTATGACCTCACCTGGTACTTGATTTTTTTTTTTAATTTTACATTGTTGCCAGTGACAGAGGACTGTTCCCCAGCTGTCCTATTTACTTCTAAAGGTTCACATACAGTTTCATTCTGTGAATTAATCTGTCAACTGCCTCAGAACCCTCAAAAGAACTGTACTAAAATTGTCTTTTGACAGAGACCGTTTCCTACTTCACATCATTTATTTCTGATTGTTCTCTTCTGGGTTTTGTGTATTGCATCTGTGATGTACTCTACACAGCTGGTGGTCATTTGTCTTCTCATCTATATTGATCTCCTTGGCTGTGTCAAACAGCTTTCAGTCTGTTCCACCACAACCAGAAGGTGAACAAAATGTGTGCTATAACTATGTTCATTTGTTCTGAGATGAAAAATAATGCCTTACTTTAGGTAGTGAACTGCATCGATTAGAGAATTCTTATATTTTCCGTCAGTGTTCTGTATTAACAAAAGAAATATCAAACCTGATCATTTTAATAGTCAGTTGTTACCCTTTACGTTAAAGGTATGTAATCTTTCCTTTGGACAAATCCATACAGCCATCAGGACAATAGCAGTGTGCAAATTATGGCTTTTGCAGGAAATCAAGCGGGGAGTATGCAAGTCTCTGTTGTTTCTTTCTATATCCATCTTTGCAATAACAATGTCTCTGCTCATTCTCACAATCCTTAATTGTCATTCAGAGTATCCCATTTGAGTTCAATTATATGCTCTTAAGGAGTAGGAACCCTGTTAATGTTTATCTGTAAGGCTCTGTGTTCATTTATAGCACTCTGTATTTAGTGATCAATTTTCTTTTATACTATGCATTCTGGTTTGTACTAAATCCATTTTAGCAGGCAGTAATTTTTCAACAGCAGTCTTTCTCAGTGTGTGTTATTGGTAGTTCAGTGAAAAACTACAACAGTGGCATGCAGTTTTTACTTTCTTTTTATCAATTTTGTTTCTTAACTAACATTTTCAAAAGTAGTAAAATTACATATTATTTAAGAACGTTGCATACAGGTTAGGGTAAATCTTATTTCTTCTATTTTTCCAAGACCCGTGTTTTTCATGTGCCAATTAAGAAAAAAACCCAGTAGGGATATTTGTTTATGCATGCAGGAAAGCTGTCTTATTTTCTTCTAAGAGAACCATATTCCAGATAAAAATTATTAAGTACATTATATTTAATGTCTTTATTTTGTTTTTAGAGTACTTTTGTCTTAAACATTAGAAATGCAGAGGATGACTGATAAAAAGTATCTTATTCATATAGGAATATAGTAGAGAAGGAGCTGGAGTGAGCATAGGATCATGTGTCTCTCTTAACTTTGTACTGAATATTATAACGTGAAGAATAAGAAGCCCACAGTGCTACTAAAAGAGAAACTGTGGTTTTACCACTGTGCATTTGCCCAGAACAGGAGCCAGCTCTGAAGATTATTAAAACAGAAATTATTTTTACAGTATTAATTCTGTTTATGGTTACCTGATGTCACAGAAAATTATTTAAATACAGTTTTATTAGACTTGCTGATTTCAGTTCTTGAACTAAGTAAAAAAGGAATTTAGATTCACCATAGATCAAAGCCAAATTGACTTGGCCACTTTTTTGAGTGGTTTTGACTTACAAAGAATACTGACCACTTGTTTGGGGGATTTTAATAATTTTTGATTATTTTTTATAATTTAAAATAATACAACTAGGTGGCATACCCCTGAAATCTTCATCCTGCACGTGTTTGCTAGATTGTACTTAAGATGTGTGTAGGGAAGAGGCCTGAGGAGTCACGGAGATGCACATTTCCAGGGAGCTGACCAACAGGCAGAGCCTGATGGCTGCCACTTCCTGGCTTCCCTTTGCTTTTTCTTGTGGTCTTTGCAGACTGTCTGGAGCACCATTCTTACATACCTGGGGCTCTTTGTTTGGTAGGTCTTTTAGCCTCCACACAAGTGTACAAGGGAATTTCTGCTATTGAAGTCTTCTTCCCATCTTAGGTTTTGACAACTGTCTTCTGAACCATTTAAGTGTCTGTAGAACTGAGTAAATGTCTGAAGTTTTATTTGGAATTGTAGTTGTATTTTGAGTATGAAGTGATTCTTTCATACCTTTATGCCCCCACTGTCTAACAGTAAAGCTGAAAGAACCGTAACTATTTAAATGAGCATCGAATTTTGTGATGCCAGTTCTTTAAATCCTCTATCCTGCTGGCTAATGGGAGACTGATACAGCCAGCCTCAGTTGTGACAGAGAACATCACTGATTATACTGTACATGAGAATGGGAGCTCTCCATGAAAGATTTCATGTTCTCTTCTGGTTAAATGGTCACACAGAAACACTCTGTTGCTGTGGGTGAGCCGCTGAGTGAGCACCTTGCTTTCAGTGTTGACATTCAGTATTTTATCTCCAATCAATGTCCATAGATGTAGGAGTTATCTAATACTGTTGAACATGGCAGCCACTATCTTCAATAGCGAACTTCAGTTATTTAGGCACGTAGACTTGAAAATTTTTATGAGTGTGGACTCAACTCAAGAAATCCTGACAGAAGCTATTTCTAGTAAAATGAAACATTTTTAAAAGTTAACTTGCTTCCTTCTTTTAGGATTTAAAATGTGGCTACAAAGACTTGTTACAAAGATGAAAGATTGCTAGAGAGATGAAAGATTGCTAGACAGAGTAACTGACAGTTTCTACATGTTTGGTGTCAAAAAAATACATGTCTAGTGTTATCCATTCAAGTGAAATATAGTTGTCCTATGGCTTCTTAACAGTTAAATATAACTCTTTTTCCCCAAGGTAGTGTTTTTTTTTTTTTCCTTGAACTTGTAGGGTGTTTTTGCTTATAGCTAATATATATTAGCTTTTCTGACGTATTTTCATGCAGGATGTTACCAAATGAAGTATTTGGCAGAATTGCTTCTCTGATTTAGCAAAAATGTATAACACATCATCTGTAACTAGAGTATCCATGTATTCTCCTTGGAAAAATATATTATGGTAGATACCTCAGCATTTTTTCAAGTGTTTTAGCAAAGTTTTAAATTCAGAAACAATATGTCATTGTCGCAACAGCCGTTTCAAAAATTGCTTGGTTGCTTGCATTTTATGGAAGTGTGATGAGAAGGGAAGGGGAATTTTTTCGTGTTGTGTTTTCATTTTGTAAGATCGGGGGCTAGTAAAAGCTTACTAAAAGGATATTGTGATAAAGTAGTACCTCCAGATTTTTACTTAACTTTACAGTAGTCCATTTACACTGTTTGAAGTAGGTTGACTTTTAAAAGCCAATAAAGAGCATATGTTGAATGCCAGCATAGGTCAAATGTGTAAGAAAATCCTGCCATTTCAAAGTAATTACAATGCAATTTTGTGTATTGTGTGGACAGCTGCTGTTTACAAGAGAGGAAATTTAGTGATAACAGTTAAAAACTGCCATTGAAAAGGGAAGATAACTCCACAAACTGCTGTATTTGAATGCACTTCAGTAGAAAACAGTTTTAAGATGAGGTCTGCAGATATTTGTTTTCTTGTGTATGCAAAACATTTGATAATGACTAGTAGTTATTATTCCATGCCATGAATTGTTTGATACTTCCTTATTACAGGAAATTTTAGTCATACACTAAATGGATAACTTGCTAATCTGTTAAAAAAAAACAAACCAAAAAAGTCTCAACTTTTGTAGGTTTTGAAGGTTTATTCTGAAGTATGTTTAATTGCTTGCTGCTATGAAATCAATTTCTCAGAAATTATGATATGCCATAGTTGGTGGGGCACTGAAGATGCTTTGGAGTGAAATAGATTCAAGAAAAGATAGGCTTCTTACATACAGTGATCTTGAGACCCAGAAGTCAAGGAAGGGTGACATAACCTGTTCTAAATGTTTCCATTTTTGCAGGTTTACATTTGAAAATTAGCATCTCTTATTGCTTATTTGTTCAGGGTTTTATCTTTAATTTCAGAAATCATTCTCAATGCCAAAAATCCTAATAGGAATTTTGGGCTTTGGTGTTTGGGGAAAGTGGATCATTTGCGGGGGGGGTTGGGAGTTGGAAGTTGGTTGGTTTTGGTTTCTCCCGTTATCATTTTCACTTCTTCTCAAGATATGTTAATTAAAAAGTTTCTAAGGTAAAAACGTAAAACGTATGTACCTTCAGCCCAGAAGTTCAGATGGTTTTCAGTTCACAGTCCCTTTACAGAGGCCATACTTCATCATTTGAGAATGTTATAAGAGAAGCTGTCAAAAACCTTGCTGAAGTCAAGATAAACAACACCCTTTGTGTTCCCTTCATTCACTGACCTAGTAATCTCACTGTAGAAAGATGTATCATCTAGAGTATAAAATCCTGTCATCCTTTTTTTTATTAAGCTACACAACGCTAGAGTATTTTAGGATCCATTTATACCTTCTTTGTTCTTATCATCTTACTGTTCAATTCAATTTTTATTTTTCTGTTCTGAAAACAGTGACCAGACTGGTTCTGGTTGTGGTCATGACAGGGATGCTTACAACAGACTTAGTGCTTCACTCTTCCAATATATTGAAAATGCCCTCTGTTTTTTTTTTTTGTTTCTTTGCTTATTGTAATTTCAGAAGTAGTGTCTTTTAAAGCATCTCAGGTTGTCTAAGGTTGTGGTCAATTATCATGTCCAGATCTTTCTCCAAAAAATAAACCTACATACTTACTGCGCATTTAGCATGTGACCTTGCATTTAATGTGAAAACATTTCATACCACTTTTATTTTCACAGTTCAGTAGGTCTCAAAGTCATCTTGTTCTTCTGCAAGGTTTTCTGGTTTTCTTCTTTATTGAAGTTCTTTGTAAGCAAATCTCATTTGCACTGTTCTGGGGTGTCTTTCATTAGTGTTTTTTAAGATCTGTCCTAGGGCTGATCCTGGAGGAGCTGCAGCATTAACTTGCTTGAAGCCTCATGATCCTTATTTCAGCGTAACCCTTTGCCAGGCACTACTGCCTGTTACTTCCTGAGATTTGTGTACTACCAGTTCCTATTTCTGCAGCTTCATTAATACTTCCCTCTACAGCATTAAATCAAATACTTCAGTCAAACCCAGATACATTAAATATCAAATACAAATGTCATATTTGTCTGACATGATCTGCCCTTAGGAAGTCCATGGAACTTTTCTCACTTTGGCTTCCATATGCTTCACTCAGCTGCTCAAGAAGAGTGCCTGTAGTCTTGCATGATGTTGAAGTCACATTGCACTTCTTCACTTACCCATGTCATGCTTTGCCTTTTCTTCAGTATGTGAGCTATTTCTTGCTCCCTGTATTGGCATTACATGACGTTTCAGTAGTCAGTCTATTGTATCAGTAGTTCAATCTATTGTATCCTATAATTTTTTTACATGCCAGTTAATACCTGTGGGTAAAAAGCTGTAAGTATCTGAAGCAGATGTTTTCTGTGAGAAATGATACTTGAGGTACTTAATCATGTTTCCAGTAGCTGTATTGAAAATTCGTCCTGGATATTTTTCATATTCTTACTTCATCAACCAAGTAAATTTGTAGTAGTTTTAATTAAATGGCAGATTGATAGTTTTCCTTAGTAGAACTGCTATTTTTCAAGTTTTTGATCAGGAACATAATTTTATCCTGCAATGGATGTTTTTATCTGTTTTGGAATAAACACTTGCAAAGCTTCGCTAAGTGCACAGATAAAAACTTGGTAGTGTGTGGTGTAAAATATTGACTGGTTTACTTAAGACAGTTATATATTTTTTAAATTATTGTTAAAAGTTAAATTATCTCAGGAAGTACTCTTGATTTTTCAGGGTTTGGGATGGTGGTCAAGAAGTTGGTGGGGGCACATGAATATGGCTTTGATTTTAGAATGCTCATTGTAAGGCTGCCAGCTGAAATTTTGTGCCTCCCTGCTCAAAATGCTCAAATTGTTGTGCTGCAGAGTTGGAACACAGGCAGAAAACAAGGCATGTGAAGGGTAGGTGAAAACTAGCAGGAAAGCAAATAGCAGGCAGCAGTTGGGCACAGTATAATGAACAAATATTGTGTAAATATGTTCCCATGGAGTGGCTGCTGCTTTTCTGGGAGAAGCCCTGAAAGCCCTTGCTGGAGCTGGTGTGAGAACAGCACAGTGGAGCGTGCAGCAAAGGTGGGATAAGGTGGGCTGAGTGCTGGGAGCTGCTGCCAGTCCCTCCATGCAGCACACACTCCTGACCATCTGATCCTGCTTAGCCAGCTTCTGCCATGCACATGAGTGTTAGCCTTAGTGTGCCTTGCAAAGGCTTCCAGAGACATCAAACTCAGTCCTTTGGAACCTCACCATGTTCTTGCCTTGTTCAAGAGGCAGTCGGCCCATTCTTAATGGAAAGAGGAATTGTCTCGTTTCCTTAGGTGTGTTCAACAGGGGGTAAAGCTGTCTCCTGTTTGCTGAGGTGCCTTGTGTTTGAATATGAATTATCATTTTATCAATTTTTGCATTAGTAATCACGCATGGTACAAATGCTTAAGCAGAATAAATACATGTAGCTCATTTTTACTCACCCATCTTCTCCCAATCAGGAGCTAATTAAGCACATGGGGATGATAGTGCTTTTGTGGATAAGAAATCCCTAGACTTTTGCTTACTAACAGGAGGGTTTATTAACAAATTTTTTTTCCCCTGAGAATTGTTTTATTCATTTGCTTAAATATTTATGATATTGTGATTCTATTTATATCTTAAGTTAGACAAAGACACTGAAGACAGTATTTCTGAATGCTCATTCACATTATAAATTCTACAAAGAAGGATTTAAGGAAGCATTATTTTGTGAACTTGGCAGCAGCATGTTTAACCAGTGTTTTCAGGTTTTAAAGGTAATAATTTTTAAATTCAAAACTTGAATTTTTAAATTCCTTTTAGGTGAACAATAGTGTTTATATTCACCTGCTGAAAACAAACTCCTTGTATTACTTGAGATTGTACATTTTATATAAATTGTACTTATATTGGTCTAATCTGTTAAACTACTTATGGCTGATTAATTAGATTTCTTGGCAACCCCAAAGGATGTAATTTAGGGTCAATATTTGTCTCATTTTTTCTGATTTATGATGGTACTTCCTGTCATTGTCATAACAATGATTCTGTAATCTACAGGTTTCCAACAATATATTCTGAAATCAGTTTTTTTTAAAAATATCACTTTATTATTGATAATCAGTACTTGAAATCTATTAAATGTTGAAGACATAGGAAATGATATGATCAAGATTAGCATATTGGGTAAAATTAACGTAAGTTATGAATATTGATCATGACAGGGTTCATTTTGCACTGAATACTTACTAGACCAATAGTAGAAGTAAAGTATAAAGTCCAACTTGCTTTTTTGTGCTACTTGGGGTCTTTGAGGGATTTTGAAAGCTGTAAGTAGCTTTTATATATTAATTTTCACATTTTTTCAATAGATAGTCCACTGAAATTTTAGTTTTTCCTATCATTACTAATGTAGAATGGATTATTCAAAATTGGACTCTCATGCTATCATAATATCCAAAAAAAGTCATTCTTCAGTAAAATGTTCAACACCAAGTCAATTGGCCATTAATATATATTTAAACTGAATGCTTTCAATGAGATCAAAATCAGGTGATAGTAAAATGTATATCAGTGTCAAAATAATACTCATTATATATCTTAGCAGACTGCTGATGTGGATGGGTTAATTTCATAATTCTCTGCAGTACTGCAGTTACAGTAGTAGTGTATTTTATTTTGATCTTTCTAATGAATCATACGACACCTTTGGAAAAGTTGGAATACTTCCATCTAGAAGTCTTTGCCAAATGTAGTATTATTATTACAAAGTAGGTGTAACTTCCTTTGCCAATCATATGAGCTATGATAGCAGAATGGAATGCCAAGTGCTGGCAGCTGTTTGTTCTTTTATTCACTCTCTTTGATATTCCTTGCTTAGTCATTAGTACTTCCACAAACATTTAGCAGGTTAATGTGTCAGCTACATATCAGCTATGGAAGTATTTCTGGCAGTCTTTCAAAGAAACTTTTCTTTTGTGGCTGAAACAATCCAGTCTTCTATTCAGTGTGTTAAAAATAATTTGAGTTTAGATTATACAAACTGTAGCTGTAAAACTGAATATGGGTATCACAGTTTTTATGAAGAATTTAAAAATCTATTAGATACAATTTATTCTGAAAACTTAAATTTAAGAAATCTAAACACACGGTTTTTCACCTGATATATAACTTCGTTTTACTCTCATCAGTATTTCAGATTAAAGAAATAATAAATGGACAAAATGTCAGCACAAATTGCAGTTAAAAAAAAAGGTAGAGTTGCAGGTAAGCTTACATTAGCCAAATTAAATTCAGTGTCAAACTCTTAAATCTAATTCATTTTGTGTCTAGAACATTATGACACCTAAATCTACTCAGACTTCGTGTGTTAAACTACTGCGGCTTCTTCCCTGCCAGTTACACTTGTACTTCTTCCTCAAGATCTTCTTCTGTTTGTGTGTTGCACTTGAGTTTGTTTCTCAGAGCTGCAAATCCACCCACATGAATATATTGTAGTTTTTGTCCCATCGTGATTTTTTTCCTATTCTTCAAAGTTACAAGTTGTGTTTTCTTAATGTGTTCAAAGTTCATAGAATCACAGAATATCCTAAATTGAAAGGAACCCACAAGGATCATCAAAGTCCAACTGCTGACCCTGCACAGGACACCCCTAAGAGTCACACCATGTGCCTGAGAGCATTGTCCAAGCACTCTCTGAACTCTGTCAGGCTGGTGCTGTCACCACTTCCCTGGGGACCCTGTTCCAGTGCCTGACCACCCTCTGGGTGAAGAACCTTTTTCTAATATCCAACCTAAACCTCTCCTGACAACTTCAGGCCATTCTCTTTGGTCCTGTCACTGTCAGCACAGAGCAGAGATCAGTGTCTGTCCCTCCTCTTCCCCTCACAAGGAAGTTGTAACTGCAGTGAGGTCTCCCCTCAGTCTCCTCCTGTCCAGGCTGAACAGACCAAGGGACCTCAGCTGCTCCTCACATGGCTTCACCTCAAGGGCCTTCTTTGGACACTCTCCAATGCCTTAAACTTAAGCTGTTATATCAAAATAGCTTGAAGTTAAGACAAAATTCTTGCTTTTGAGCATTTTTCTGTATGACTCTCAAATGAAAGAGTTAAGCTGTTCAGAATAAGGAAACAAGTAGTTCCCATCAGTTACAATGACTATCCCCGCTTACAGCTGTTCTCTGCTGTGAATCAGTAGCTCAGAATCTGAAGCATAGAGCTTTTCTGTCTTAGTTTGGGAAGTGCAGTTTATTATCAAAGCATCATCCCACTTGCCTGCAGACTCTATACTGTGTATTGGAAAGAGTTCGTTGTCACTGCGATGAACATGCACAACTTCCATTAACATTAATGGGAGCTATGCCAGAATGTCAAGAGAAGAATAACTTCCCAATGCAGTAAAGGAATTAATTAAGCTGTGTTTGGTTCATTGGTTACTGAAATGTGATCATTAGACTCAAAGGAAAAAAAAAACTATTAGGGTGATAGACTAGTTTACTTTGTACTGTGCTAAAGCCTCTTGGTTTGCCAAGGCAGAACTATTAGAAGATCAGTTAAATTTGGATATTTGCTGTACAAGTATGGGGAATGTATGGCATGACAAAAGTACTGGTTACTGGTTCCGTGAGATGTAGAAGGAGCATATTTTATTTGTGCAATTAAATAAGCTGAAATGAGACTTTTTTTTTGAAAGTTGCTTATAAAGAAAAATCTGACTTGTTTTTGCTAGTCATTTTGACATCTAACATGCTTGTAGTAACCTCATGAAGAATTATTCACAGAAATAGTTTGGGAACTTTAATTAAGAGAACCACTGCACTATGTATTCAAACCCCTTCTGCTGCTCCATTTGGTGTTAATAGTGTTGTGCTTGGTTTTTTCCTGTTCTCTGTATGTTGAGTCAGATAGTTATGGGTAGTTGGAGTTCTTGTTTTCTTATTTGTCTCCGTATTAAGCCTCACTATATAACACAAACTAATCCGGTTATTTTGGCTGTTCTGGAAATTCTGTAACCTGTTCTCTCTGCCATGCATCTGTTACTTCAAATAATATCTCAAAATAAATATGAATGCCTTCTTGAGTGCAGCATGATCTGAAACAAAAAATGGATTTGTAGATGGCCTGGCTTGAAATTTTTTTCTTTTCTCAGTAGGTAGTAACACCCTGCAATTTGTGTAGAAGATAAACTGTAGCTTCTGTTAGTGTTCGTGTGGAAGGGTTCACTGAGTGATACAGATCTCAGACTGCATATTTAGAATCATAGAATCATTAAGGTTGAAAAAGACCTCCAAACTGAGGCCAACCCTTGGCCAAACACCATCACCACAACTAAACCATAGCTCTAATTGCCACACTGTTTCTTGAATACCTCCAGGGATGGTGACTCCGCTACTTCCCTGGGCAGCCCATTCCAATGCTTAATAACCCTTTCAGTGGAAAAATTTTTCTGGATGTTCAACTTGAAGTCATTTTGTTTTCCAAATACTAGCTCAATTCCGTCTTTACTGTGCCTTGTGGTAGACATTGTTTTCAGAACACAATAAATAGCACATATAATAATATTTGTATGTAGAATATTTATTGCTTGGTTTAGGTGAATATTTTAGTCAGTTTTGAATATGCAGAATCTCTTTTCTTTTTGGTATGAAAGAGTATAGTGAATGTTTAAGTACTTTATTATCTACCATCTTTTCTGAACCAAATTTTAGGCTTTCACTGGAGTTTGGTACAAAACATAGGACTGGAAAATTGCTTCATAACGGCTTCCCAGTGCTCATCTTTCATTTAAATTTCTAGGGGGATGCTGAAGATTTTCTGTGTCTTGATAAAAGCAGAAGAGTTTTATATGCATGCCTGGGAACAGTTTATTGTGATTGACTGAACAAATTTTATCCATGTAATAGTAACAATAGGTTGGTTCTCTTCCAGGTACATTTGTTTCATTAGTACAGTTCAAGGGGACCTTGGCTTGGAATAATAGGTTGTTCAAGGCAGAACAATTTGCAATTGTTTTGCAAGTAGCTATGGTAGGAAGTTTTGAGGTGATGTACTCTCCTAGACAAAAAGCTAGAATTTTTACAGGAGAAATCAGTTAAGTCAGCATGGTCTTTTGGTGACGCAATTGTGAGTAAGAAGTAATCTCCTGCTATAACGAGGTTGTACAATAGCTGTGAATTACAATAAAGAAAGTACATGTTGATATGTATTTATGCTGTTAAAGTGACAAAATATAGAATGACTGTATAATGCTCAGCCATATGTGCTGTAGTTATTACTGCTCCTTTATTTTAAGGTAGTTTCCATCTTAGCAAAACTCAAGGTTTTTCTCTTAGAAATTTCATGTGCAGTGTTAGAGTCTGAATTCCATAAATCAGCTGATTTCTACGTACTTGACAGAAGTTATTAATGCTCTCTAAGTGACATCTGTCACTGCACACTGCCGGTTGTTGCAATTCATCGATACGCTCTAGAATTCTGCCTGAAATGTCTCTTCTCAGTTTCAGTTCTTCCTCAGTGTACAGGAATGCAATCTGCTAATCCTAAACGTGGCATGTGCAAACTGGCTTGATATGGACAGACACATTAGTAACAATTTAAGGGGATTTCTGTGTTTGTTCTGGTTTTTAAGAAGTCCAAAGAATTTGTGCAGTAAGCTTAGACTTTTGTATCAGTGTTGAGGTTTGTTTTGGTTTTTGTTTGGTTGGTTTGGGTTTTTGTTGGAGGCTTGGTTTGGTTTTGTTGTTCAGAGGAGGGGAAGTGGGAGATTAGGTTATTGTAACACCAGGAGTTGTCTAGTTGTCTGTGTGTAATGTCTGGTAAGGTCAGGGTAAAAAGGATTTTTACAGCTCCCTACTTTGGTATCTTCTGAATGTGCAGCCTACAGTACTATCAGAATTGTTGTCATTTTAAAACCTCATTCTGAAACAGTCCAAGATTTGTTGTATCTCTAGCTCTCATTTTTTAACATTGCTATCTTTTGTTCTGGCTTGAGCAATTGTTAAAATGGATAATGGATTAGCAAGGAAATTGCATACAATTTCTTGACTTAAGAATTCTACTTTTGGCTTTTAGCAGACGAAAGAAAGAAAGAAAAAGTTGACATGATTAATGCTATAAGTCATTTAATTGCAGGAATGACTGCAACAGCATTGTTTTCCTACATTTGTCATCCTAGCCTTTCCAAAATGTTAAAATACAGGGTTAGACTGGGATTTTAACAGATAAAATTTGGAGAAATCAAGTGTTTATTTTGGCTCACGTAAAAAGTTCTAGAAGACAGTATGGTGGGGCTGGAGCTAAGTTGTTGAGAGACAAGTCATTAAAAATACTGCTCTAAAGGGTGAGCTTTTAGTATCACTAATTTGAGAAGGAACCCTCACTTTGGCAATTATTTCTGCTGTTTGAGGAAGCAACCTAAGAGTTAATAAATCTGGACTTAGACACACCAGGCATGACACACAGTCTTCCAACAAAGATTAGCTGTAAGCTAATTGTTTCCTTTGTAACTTTTTCTTGGTTTGGGAGTGGTGGTGGAATAGGAGCAGCTATTGAAGATATCAACTTGAACTTGAATTTGGGTTCATTTCTAATTTACTCTTTGAAGGAGGATATTGTTTAGTATTTGCCTTGTGTTTGTCCATAGCAGGATCAAGTGATCCTTTTAGATCAAGGCGTATTAAGTGGTCCATAGAAATAAAATGAGGAAATTCTTGTCTGCTCTCTGGATTTATTTGCATAGCAAAAATCTAGTGGATGTGCACTTCCAGGAGACAACTGGAAAGGTCTGAAAAGAAAGACTTTTCATTACCATGTTGCATTTCATCACTAGAAATATTCGACTTAGTTCGACTAAATTTAAATGTAAGTAGTTGTCAGGACCTCTGAGAAGTTGGTAATGCTGGTCATGCTCCTCTGGAATTTCATTTAATATGAAAACCAGTACATAACAGATTTTGGTCTCATAAAAATCAGCCTGTCCTTTTGTGACAGCTGCATTTGTTTTTCTGGAAAATAATAGTCAAATTTAAAATGGCAAAAGAAAGTGTAAATAATCATTTTAGAAATAGAAACAGTGGTGGTGATAGTAACTAGTCCCTGGTCAGATAATGTGACAGTACGTAATTCATACATTCTCCCTGGAGAGTGGGGCCCTAGAGAGGGAACCCATCCTGGTCATCTCATACCATCTATCCATAGGGCACTGCTGTATGCTGCTATGTGTTAAAATAAACTGTGAGTGTAGGAATGCTTTTTATAAACCTGGATATCTGCTGTCACTGGCCACTGCTGCTACTGGCTTTTAGCTTTCAGTAGCAGTTTGTCCAGTCCTTCTAGACTCCCTCAAAATAAGAGTAATCACATTGTTGTATTATCCCTAATTGTTTTTATTAATATTTTTCAGAGTGTGGGTTATGTCGTGTTACTAAAGGGATGAACATTGTTAAAATAATGGATCTGCAGAAATAATTTTTGTTAATATCTGGATGGTCTAACTTAATTTCAGCTTGTTCTTTTTATATTAAATTGCTTTGATTTAATGGAAGTAGTTTTTATACCTCAACTGGTAAAAAGAAATGTGTTGTATTTTCTTAGAAATAAAATGTGGTGATGCTGCCTTTGAAATCATATATATAAGGAGAACTTTCATACCAGCATCTGGCATTGATCTGGTCTATTCAGTTTCAAATTGCTTTATAGTTATTAATTAATGTCCTTACAGCCAACTAATGGAGCAATGTAGTTCCATCCTGAGAACTTAATTTTGAATAGTAGTATGCTATGTAGAACAGCTAACAATTTACCAGCAGAATTATGATAATAGGACCAAATTCTCTTTTAACGCGTACTGGTATAATCCCACTGATATCAATCGCATTCCATCAAAGTACGTATGAGCAGAAAATAGCCTTTTAGGTTAAAAGCATCTGGAATGGATAGGGGTTTGTTCTGGAAAATTAAAAATAGGGACTAATTAGTTAACCTTTTGTATAGTAACTTGTTAGCTTTTGCATAAAGGAAGCAGTTTTATGTTCATTATAGATGGTATATTTCAATATTGATACTTGTTCTTATCTTTCAGTTGATTTATTGACAGATTCTCCTCTTAATGAAGTTTAGATAGATTTTTTTTGTTGTTGCTGTTGAGTCATATCTTCTAATGGATTAGCATTTTTTTGTGCAGAGGCTGCTTGAAGCATGAATTCTGTGCCTGTAGCTACTTTGGTGCTTCCGTTTTAAGAAGCATTTCCAAATCTTGCATATTGTATTAAAAAAAAGTAAATTTGCATTTTATGTCAGGTTATCATTTTGACAGCCTTCTAACCTACTGTGCTCCTCAGAAGTGGATAAATAGATGGAATTACAAGTTGTTGTCCATGGGAAATCATTTAATGATGTAATTACTACTAATATAGCAGCTAAGAATAATGATAAGATAAAAAAAACTCCAGAAGGAATCCTTAAAATGGTGTTGCAGTTTTTGTCTTTCTGAGAAGGGAAGTATCTCAAGATACTTCTAGTCCAAAATCCCTTGATTTTAGTTTTCCATGGATGTGAAGTTAAATACAATTATACTTATGAACTTCCAATATAGTAGATTTTGTGCGGTACAAAAAATGATACAAAATACCAGAGTAATGAAAGTTAATTATAGATCCAAATTAATCAACACATGCACAGCTAGTTTCACAGGAAGTACATGCTGTTTACTGTGTTGGATGTTGAGGGTTCACAATTAGCACACCCTGCAGCCAGTGAAGGACAGATATGGGGGTATGGGGCTGTTGGCTTACCTGGTGCTGCTGAAAGCAGCAATGTCCCTGAACAGAAAACAATGGTTTGCTGAATGACATTATTGCTTAGACTGTTCTTTATCTTCTTCTACAAAGCATACAAAAAAATACTTCTTTAAAAAGTAAGTGGACTATTATATGTGCTCAGATGGAGATATTTTATGACAGATTTATTATAAAATCAGATTTACCAAATTTCTTGTATTACCGATGCATCAGCTGAGGATTTCTGTCTCATTCAATAGCATTGACTGTCCTCTATGACACGTACAGACCCAGAGTATATCACACCAAATTTTGGCCACAAGATTTTTCAATTTTTTTTTTTTTAAATAACAGTTATTGCTATGATACTAGTAGAAGCTACTCTAGTCCTAGAGTATGTTTTGGAAAACAGTACCTTCTGAAAATATTTCTGATTCTAATTTTTGGAGGAGGGGTTTTTTTGGTTTTTGGTTTGGGTTTGTTTTTTCTTGTGTGGTGGCCCTTCCAACTCTTGCCTTTTGAACTTAAGTTGTGAATCCACATTTCACCTTTACAGTACAATCTTCATCAATAGCATGCATTCCAAAATACAGATAACCCCCTCAGCCCCCCCAAAAAATTCCAAATTTGTGAATTTGGGGGAGAGAAATGAATACAATTTCAGAGATGCTATTTTTGCCTATAGTTAAAGGAGCAGTTGCCAGTAGTATTATAAGACATCCATGTAAAACTGGACTAATTGAGATCCCAAGTGGGCCAGGGCTTTCCAGATTCTCAGAAGAAATTGGAAAAGGAAGTTGTTAACTTCAAAATACAACTGACTCAAAGAATATTAACTGAATCAGGAATGTACAGTTGGTAGCAAAGCACCTTCTCAGTGTTTGGTGTATGTATTTCTTCTTTCTTGTTGATTTTGATTTTAGATGTGAATAAAATATTTCCTATTGTACAAAAGATAAGATGAAGTTCATCAGGTATGATCCTGTGGGGTTTTCTTTTTAAGCCAACAGCCAAAAAGTTGACTCTTTTTTAAATCAAAACCAGCATTCTAGGAAATGTACGCTTTCCTTTGCCTTCCACTCCTGCCAGATTAGGTCTTGGAGTTCAGTGCTGAGGTGGAGCTGATCGTGGGAGTCAAGTGTCAAGTGCCTTAGCAAGGATTGAATTCAGGAAAAAAACAAATTTAAGAGCAATTTGCAGTTCTTTTTCAGAAGTACACAGGAGTTGGCAACTAAATTATCTGTTCTGTGAAAATTATTTCAGCTTACTTGAGTGTTTGAGCTATGTACCAAGAAATCCAGGTAGTGTCAAGCACTGCTTTCAACTGCAAATAATTATATGTGACTTCTGTAATACATTTAGTTAAAACAATTTCTTTAAAAGGATTAGATTTGTTACAATGAAATATAAAAATTACCATGAGGGAAGAAATACATCTATTTAAAAGAAATCAAAAGCTATAATAAGTAATTCTATTTTGCTATTCTTTTTTTTTATATATCCTGGGAATCAGAATGGGATCTCTTTCAGTTTGTGGCAAATAGAAACCCTCTTAAATTAATTTGGTAAAGGTATCGGTTGTACCACCACAGCAAATCAAAAGACATTATGGACAAAACTTGCAAAAAGAGATTCTTGTGATTGGGACAGATAAAATACAGTATTTATATGCTTAAGAAATAGTAAAAATAAGTTTTTTCCATTCAGTTATTGGTGACTAGAATAAGGCCCCATCTATTCATGTGAGTGGCTAACATTATCTGCAGTGCAGGAGCCACGTACCATCTCTCCCCTAAGTGATTGGCAGAAGCATCTGACAGAAGGGCTTGAAGAAGTTCTCTGCACTGAGCTACAAAATTTGTGCAGAATTCCTCATGTTACTGTAGCGAGAGACAATAAGAAAGGAGTTGTGCAGCTTATATCCTGTCTTGATTTTGTATCTAGCTGGTATGGGAATAAAAAGCTGAAAGGTGATTCAGAAATGTGAAAGTGTATTCTTTATCTAAAGTTTCTTGTTCTTTTCTGAACTGTTAAAGGCACCTCTGTTTGTACAGGTAGCAGTGAACTTCATGGATTTGCTTCAGTAACAAAACGTTCTAATTCTGAGGAAGTACTTCCCATTGGGAATACTATGGCAGTTTTATTGTTTTGTGAGAGCACGTATGAGTTCTCCTCCAAAGTGTTGTTCACATGCATGCTGTGGACCAGTATTCCCTTGGAATCTCAGCTTGGTCTGTTCCAGTCACAGATTTGGTGGACACAGAGCATTTCCAACTAAATGTGGTTGGATGTCACACATGAGGAATCCAGAGGCTTTTCTGGGATTTGCCTGTTCTGAGGCAGTAATTTTTCAGTTGATTCACATTTTTCTTTCTTAGAAGAAGGATCATTGCTTAAGAATATTGAACCTTGGAGGGGGAGCATTTCCCTGTGGAACTGCGGATGAAGTATATGGTACAGCAATTAGAAGAGGCCAATCCTGAAATAGTAATTCCTAAAAGGATCGACCCAAAGACTAATATCACCTTTCCAATGTTTTGACTTGGTCATTCAGAGGCCTCATAGTCCAGTAAGAGAAAGCCTTGAAGTTAGAGGGAAGACACCCTATTTTAACCTTTTTTAAAAACTCCTTTTCTCCTAATCTCTTTTGGAGAAGCTTGTTTATTAACTCTGGAAGAAATAAACTCCATATCAGCTTAGATGGAATGCTCCACCACAATGCTATAAACCTTACTAGATACATACAATAAAGTTGAGGCTGAATTTGCACTCTTTGCTACTGAGTGTGATGGTTTTCTGTTTCTTTTTGCAATTCAGTAGTGCTAATCCCATCAGTCCTGAATTTGTTTGGAGCTCCTGAAACCTTTCCTGTTTTGAACTGCTATTATAAAAACCCAGTTAGAATCTGGCTAATTACTTAATTTCTACACTGATGCTGTTAATGCTAAGTGATGTAATTAGTTGCTTTCCTGACTGGATTGTCTGTCTTTGTGTCATGGGGTGACAGGCTCTTACATAGGCTCATGTTTGCAACCTGAAAAGATGCTCTGTTACCTATAAGCCATATCTTGACATTTACATGAAACCCATCAGTTTCTAGTGGACTATCCTGGTTTTGTTTTGGTTTGGGTTTTTTTTGTTTGGTTGGGTTTTTGTTTGGTTTGTGTTTGTTTGTTTTTGTTGTTGGTAG
This sequence comes from Leptocoma aspasia, assembly GCA_013399835.1. Lineage (NCBI taxonomy): Eukaryota > Metazoa > Chordata > Aves > Passeriformes > Nectariniidae > Leptocoma > Leptocoma aspasia. The sequence continues at coordinate 248,677 of VXAX01002113.1, forward strand.
ACCTGGGTTCCATATTCCATTCCTTCAGAATAGATCTCCTGAAGAGATGCCATCGTGCCGAAAGTCAACACACTCCTGAGACATCTTCAATGACATCTCTGAGGGATGTCTCTGTTCAAGCATTTAGTACATTTTTCCCGGACAGAGATTATGTACCATCTTCCTTCCCAGCCCACACCTCCATTGTGCCTTTGGTGCAGCATCTGGGCATGATGCATCATTATAGTAAAGAGTTTTAGAATCAGTGTCGTCCTACAACTGCTAGGTAAACTTCTAAGGTTCAGATACTACTTGGAGTCAGTCACTGTGGGAACAGTGATGTGTAAATCAAACATTAGCTGAATAAAAATGAAGGTTGTTTAGTAGTAATGGAAAATTCTTTGAAATGTACTTTGTGTAGGCAGGCTTGCAACTAGCCCTCCTTCATTCTTTGACCAAAGAGACTGGAATTTAGAAATGGAAGGGTGAAGTACATTTTACATTATCCAGTACTTGTTGCTGTGGCAACATAGATGCATAATTTTAAAGGCAAGCATTTTTTAGCCTTTGGGGTAGATAGCATTTAGTGTCTTTTTCCTATTTCAGATTGAGAAACAGGTTTTATGTTTCATCAGATTTTTATAATTAGCATACATTTGCTTGAAATACTATGTGTGTTATGTTTGTAAAATGTATAATAATTTATAAATTAGTAAAAAGGGTGATTTTTAATTGCTCTGGCGTGCCTTAAAAATGGAAGATTTGCTATTACAACAAAAATTATAATCTGTGTTACGAGAGCTTTGGTAAATAGTTTAATGCACTGGGAATTCTTGACAACAGATAGATGAAGACCTGCCACTTTAAAAACTCCCTTGCCTTAACTGCTTTCTAACTCCAGTAGTCAAAAGCTGTTAAGCTTTAAGTGCTCTGTCATATTTGTGGGCTTTTATAGCAAAGAGTAGAGCAGACAGCAGTGATGATGGAAAACGATGGTAGGTAGACTTAAAATACTATAAAGCATAGAGACAATTGTATGTAATGCCTGGAATTGAAACCTTTTCGAATGAAATGATCGGCCATATGTGCCACCCTTATGGACCCTGTAAGAAGAAGAAAAGAAATGTACCCTATTGCTAACTGTGCATGAAATTGCAGTGTTAGAAGATATTGACCAGATGTTTCAATCTCAACAAATAGCTTGTTATGTGACTGAGTGAAAATCTCTCTGCTGCTTTGATCACATACACCTTAAAGGAAGAAGTAATTTAATAGAGGTTGTCCAAGTTCATCATTGTCAATAAACTTTGACTTGACCTTTGCCATCTGTTTTTGATACTGTTGGTGATAGAAGCTGATAGGCAGCTGTTTACAGTTTCTGCTATGTGAATTCTGTGCAGCCAGACAATGAAAGAAGTCTTTCCACTTGTGGATTTTTGCTGTCCTTTTCTGAGTGTGGGTGTATTCATTGAGCCTGCACATCATTTAGCAGGGGAGTGTGGCTGACATATGCATGGGTTTTGAAAAGGAAGTTTTGTTTTACTGTTACAGATATGCAAAACCATACATGAAATATCCTAAAAATACCGTGTTGCAACAGCATCAGCTTCACTTATAGAATAGTACCTAAATACATTTACACTGTAGAATTTTAAGGTGTTTTTAAAATGCTTATCAGTTTTTTATATCTATTTGAAGTGCTAATTCTTTACAAGTAGAGAAGGCTGAGGTAGAGTAGGCTGAGGCATTGTTAACAGTACCTTACAGTTGCCCAGTGAGTTTGTCTTACTATACCTGGGTATGATGTTCCATTTTCATGGTTTTTTATATCCTTCTATTCACATTTGAACACCACTGCTTCAGACCAGAGAGGAGCAAGGCTTTATGTTGTACTTTATTTGCCACTTTTCATTATTTCACACCCAATCTTCAAGAAAGGTGTTGGTATCTTTTGATTTCTTTTACTGATAAAGATACTCTTAATCCTTACTTCATGCACAGCTTTGCAATATTGGTGAATTTTTTAATAAATAGTTGTATACACTGAAACAGCTGCGGAAGAGTCCCAAGTAAATCTGGAATACTTTCTGTTGTGATACCCTTCAAGTAGCTGTCATCTATGACAGTGATGAAGAACTGGTGTGACCAGCTCTGTTGTGTAGGTCTATCATGTTTTACCTGTTTTTGGGAAAGGAATGCACAAAGTTTGAGGACAGGGAGTGACACATCAGATCAGGCAATGGGGAAGTGGTTGATGTCTCAGGTTGTGCCCTTCAAATGGGAAAAGGACACAAGGCCAGCTGTGTCTCAGTTGTGTGCCTTGTAAGGCCTTGCAGGAGACAATCTGCCTTTGGCCTCTGATAACTTAAATTGACCTTCAGAAGAGAGGCTGCAGCACTTCAGGTATTTGAGGCAGAGGGGTAAGATTATAAATACAGCATAAGAGTGTGATATGGAGTAAGGTATATTGGAATTAAGTGTTATTTAAAGGGTGCAGTAAAAAAGAGCACTTGCTTTTTTGCACATTGAAACTCTGGAATATGGCTGCTACATGTTTAATTACAGAAAATATGCTTGTATTTCCTTGTACAGCAAGAAGCTTATAAACTAGACTAAAAATAAAACAGTGAACAAGCAGATGAAGAGCAATGATAAATAGGAAGTGGAATACAGAAGAATAGCAGCACTAAAAATAGTTATTTGGATTATAGAATTTTTTAAGAGGCAGTTTGTTAAATTTGTTTGTAAATGTAAAAGTGCATGAAGCTCTGCTCCTGAATGATTAATGTTTTGATAAGCATCTTAATTTGAAAAGCTGTAGCAAAAGGCACTTGTGGCACCATGTTAAAGCTAATAGGTGTTCCTGTGCAGGGATTTGTATTGCACATGTTGAGCCAAATGCTGAAAAGGTTTAGATATTGGTCTCAGTGCAAGGCTTTAAATAGTCTTTTCCTTTAAAAAATGTTATCACTTTTATCTCATTTGACTGGAAGTTGCTTGAGGGTGTTGTCATGCATTTTAACAATATCACTTCCTCATGCAAGATTTGGCAGCTTCAGCTAATGGTGGAAGAATTACTGTACAGGACATGGGGCTCCTTTTCACAAGCCTGCTTTTATAAAGATAAGCTTATTTTTTCCTTTTCCCGTTCTTTTTCTTATATGGCCATTATGTGATAATAGCTGTCATAATGTTTAAAAATCCATCAATGAAAATAAGAGAAAGGAGAAAAATTGCAAAGGTGTTGGAACAAACTGTGGTAACTCATCTGTCTTCCAGGGTCTTGCTGCTGTCATCTCATAACAGTGATTCTGGAGTTAGATATACTGGGTCTGCTTGGGGTGAAGTTAATTTTTTGATAGCAGCCCATATGGTTCTGTGTTTTAGGTTTGTCACCAAAACAGTGTTATTTAACACAGCAGTGTTTTAGCTATTGCTGAGCAGTGCTTGCACAGCATCAAGGCCTTCTGTTTTTTTCACTCTGCTGCCCCCAGCAAGTAGACTGTATAGAGGGGAAAGAGGTTTTGAAGGGACACAGTGAGGACAGCTGACCAAGGAGATAATCCAGGCCACACAGAATATTGCCAGCAATAAAACTGGAAGGGAGGGGGGTGTTTTTCCAAGTTTTTCCATGGGCTCAGACAGTGCCTGGGCATCAATCTGCTGATGGGAAGTAGTGAATTAATGTCTTTGCATCATTTTTTCTTGAGCCTTGTGGTTTTTTCTCACTATTGCACTTCTCGTTCTCTCCTTTATCCCTCAAAGAGGAAGGATTGAGGGAGTTGCTGGGTGGAGGCTTAACTGCAGGCTGGGGTTACCCCACCATGGTAGGGATTTTAAATGAATGTGTAATTAAATGTGTAATAGTAACAGACTATTGCATTCCTTTTGAGCCCTAGCTATATAATATGATACACAAGAAATAAATGAGCTCACTTGGAACAGTGACACTGTCTTTTTTTTAGGATTGTTTTGCATATTATCAGGCTTTTGAATTTTTAAGGTATATGATTTGATTTTGATCCCATGTTTTCTCATTTTATATGGCTATCTAAGATGAGTTGTGATTTAATTTCCTTTAACATCTAAAATATTCCTAAAAGTATTTCAAAGGGGTTTTAATGAACTGGGATTTAATGGACTGTATATATATATATATTGGTGGTTGGACATAATAGGGACACAATTGGTGAGTGGCACAACAGATGGGTAAAACCTTTTGAAAAGTACATGGACTCATTCTAAAATTTAGAATAGAAAAATAAGGGATACTCCATTCTTGTTTTGATTTACACTTCATGAGTAGTTGCTCACATTGTTTAGTTTAGATTTTAGCAGGCATGTTGAATCTTAGCTAATTTTAGGTCCTTGGAGTCCTCTCCTCTGTGAACTGCAATTTAAAATAAGATCAGATTTGACAGGTCATGCAGAGAAGAGTCCAGCTTCAAATAACGTACTTCAGATGCACTTCAGATGTCTGTATTCAGTGCTAATGAGTTTTGAAGATCCTTCACTGTGAAGGGGCATAATGCTTCCTGTTGTGTTGTCAGTTCCTAGGCATTTGGAATTCAAGTCCACAGCTGAAAACTCCTATGTGCAGAGAAGGTATGTCAGTCTAAGCAAAGCTTTGGATGCTTTGGTGTTGTTAGTTTAAGATGAATGACAGATGTGCAAATGCAACTAGCTGCCACTTAAAAAATTAATTCAGGAGCTCAGACAGAGAACAATGTGGTTGTGAGTGTCTTCATCAGCCTCCTTGTTCCAGTTATCAGTGTTGTCCAGTTAATGGTGACACTTAAAGCAGAGAGTTGGAGTAAAATGAAATAATTTCTGAAGGGTCTTTGTTACAGGGAGAAGGCTATAAAGCTGCTCTAAGATTCATCTGTAGGATGTTTCTTTTTTAAATCTTATGGTAATGTGTACTGAGACCCAGCAGAAGAAAACTCTCCTTTTGCAGGGAAAATGTCTTTGCAACTCAAGACAATGAGGTAAGTTAGTAGGGTCCTCCTGCAAAGTGAACTTTGCAGGAACAGCAAAGAAAAGCATCGAATGCAGATCAAAAGTTGTGATAGGGGATACTGGACTCTGCTCCTGTGGCAGAAGCATGGCATTCTCAAGATAAATAGCATAAGCCTGGGAAATTCAAAGTTAAGAACTTTTCCTTTCTCTAATTGTACAAGGCCACTGATTTTCTTTCACATAATATGAAGGGGCTTTTTCCTTTTTGGGGGGGGGATGTCTGGCAGGCTGTTCATTCCCAAAAGACAGCATTGAGTATCCAATCAAAGTCAAGTCACTTCTAGTGTTAGAAGTGCTTCTAGGAGTGCTTCTGTAACTCAGAAGAAAGGAGAAAGGTTGTTTCCAAAAGCCATTTTCTAATCAGACAAAAGTGGGAAATAGGTGTACCACATCTTCGAGTCTGAGGATGTGAGTGGGACATATTTCACTCCAAGCAGTCTCACAAAGTCACAACTCTTCAGAAGTTTTTCTTGTTTCCAAATTTTCTTGGCATCTCAACGTCTTGCAAGAAAAGATGGTGCTGTTCTCTACAATTACCACCCATTTCCTGCAACACAAAGGTTCTTACACTTCTCTGATAGCTAAAGCTTGCCAGGGAGTTCATCTTCTTCAACTCTGATCATCAAAAACCACATGAACAGATAGTCCTGCTACTGTGAACCCAAGTTAGTCTCATGAAAATAAGGAGAGAAGTATTTTGTCACCCTCCAGTGTGTCTTGGAGCAGCCAGGGTGCTGGCTTCTTTTGCAAGTATTGGCCTCAGTATTTGATCATAAGAAATAATGTGTATCTGTATGGATATGGTAACCTAATATTAGATTATGCTTATTTTGAAATCAGCTGAATTTTAAGACTGATTTATGCTAAAGGCGAGGCATAAATATAAAAAATTAATTAAAATTAAAGTTTTCTTTGCATTTATCAGAGGGCATACAGCAAAAATGTGAGGAAAATGCAATCTGTTTAACTCAAGAGAGCATCTGAAAGGTGTTCTATTTCCTGTGCTCCTTTCTCTGTCACAGATGTTTATGCTGACTGAAAAGGTCAGGGCCTGTCCTTGTGTGTACCTGATGTCCAAGCTATATTGACAGAAGAAAACTTTAGAGCAGAGAAACACGTTAGATTTCATAAACCACTCCTTCAGTTTCCTTTGTGGTATCCCACTCCTGAGGCTGTCATGCTCTTTCATGATAAGTTCCTACTTTTGACACTTCTGTCTTTGGTCCATTAGCAGCCTCAAATTCCCTTGGGTGCTGGTGAGGATTCGTGGTGTGGCCAGGTGCCAACCTCTCCTGACCAGGCTGTCAATACAGTTTGTTAGTAGCTGCCTCTCTGGCTAGCCAAACCCTGGATAATTAACTCATTATGCTGATTCCTGCTGAGCTGGGTCATTTTCTGTTTCTGTCTAGAGTCTTTTTCATTCAATTAAATCTTCTATTTCACATAAATCTATAAAACTAATTTTCATTCTCTATAACCATATACCTGGCATTAATGTGTGCAGTTTGTTATTGGCCTGCATACTATACTGGCTGTTTCTGTACTGTATGGCTGCTTCACAATGATAAATGTGTCGTGATGACTGACTCCCATTCCCATTTAGAATGCTTTAGCCAAAGACTCACTAATAACAACAGTGTGTGAAGTACCCCAGAGAAGCCTGTTTTTTCACATCAGGTTATTCAAACTTAAAATCCAGTTCGGGGTCAAATTAAAAAAGAAATGCCCAAGTGCCTGCCTTAAAAAGCCTCTCTTGTTTTTTTCACATGTATGCAAAAGATGCCTGCTGTGACTCATTCCACGAGGTGCAACTTCAGTGGTGTACCAGAGAGATACTTCTGTCATTCAGTTTGATCAAGTTTGTAATATGATGTCTGCTTTAACCATTACTAATATGTAGCCTCTTAGCTGAGGAGAGGAAAATCAGCTTGGAGGAGTTCTGCAACTGACAGCACCTCACCACCATTATTGTGGAATAAGAGCAGATCACTGGAAGGACTGCTGGTAACTGGAGATCTGTGATGAGAGGATCTTTGCAGAAACACTGCTGAACTGCTTTCCCATCTTCCTCAGTGTTGCTGAACTCATATACTCAAATGAAAATAATACCTATACAGTGGGAATATCCTCTCACTCTGTAATACCTGTATTTTAAATAATCATGAATATGAGTAGAACTGCTGATGGAAGAAGTAGTCTGCAACACATACAGAGATTCATCTCAGGAAAGTCTGGATTGTGACTTTTGATTCTCAAGTATAACTTGACTTAAATTTAAAATCAGGATTGTGAGAGCTTATATATAGCATGTATCACATCTGAATTCAAACTGAGCCGGTGCCAATAGCCAAAACTTGTGATACTTGAATGGAAATTCTTTTTTCAGAGATGTATGTGAAATATTAGTTACTACGGCTATAAATGTTGTCAGACTTTTTATATAAAGTAACATCATGTGATAAAATGTTGCAAGCCTAATCTCTGCAGTTTGAAGTCTTATGTTTTTTTTAAGATTTTTTTTTTGGGTTTGATTCTTTGATAAGTGTTGTTCATAGTGATCTCTATTAATTCTTGTTGTTTATGACAGTAAAGCATGCTCGCATTCTGTTCTTACCCATGTGGAAATTTGTTCCATATTTGCTTACAGTTGGTCACAGCAGTTTTCATCTTTTTAAATAATCTATTCAACTTAATCATGCTTCCAAATATAAAGGATTATTGTTCCTGAGACATCCTAAATGAACACTGTGCAAATGCGTATTATGTATGTACAAAGGTGTGTCAAATACAAGGATATAATTGATATCCTTGTATGAAATGTATTAATTCTCTTATTAGGGGTTTTCTTAATTTGTATTAGAGCGGTATGGAATGAATAAGCAGAGCGTATGCATTTCATGAATGAGAGATTTAACGCTGTCACCATCTGATGATAGTATCTTTTTTCTCCTTAAACTTTATTCAAAATTGCTGCAAGAAAGAGACCTTGCAACTTTTGTCCACCATTGTCTTACCAATAAAGACTTTACATGACTAAAGGTTTTTTTTTTTTTTTCCTCTCTTGCTCTTCCCTCTGGAGCTGGTAGTAATTCTCATGTGACTAAGTATGTATTTGCAACTTAGTTACTTGACCTTTCTACAACCCACAGCTACCACTAATGCTGCTTTGTAATGGAGACATTATCATTTATTTAAATCTTGATTAGGAAACAATTATAAGTAGGGTTTTAGTATAGCAGAAAATTGCTGTAGCCTTTAATTCATTCTATAGATTGAGTTGATAAGCTTTCTGACTGTAATTAGAGTGAATTATAATGACTTCAGTTGGCTGACTCACCACCAGCAGACTAGGGCCTATGATTTGTTTCTTCACATTTATTTTTTTTATTTTTATTCATTCATTTTTTTGATTCCACGTTGCTGATAAATGCTATTTTTTAACTTAGCACAAAATGGAATGATGTTTACAGCTGAATGATACATTTTTTATTAATAAAAGGGGAACTTTATGAAATAACCTGGCACCTTAGCAACATTGTGCATCTACTCTCTTTCTTTCCAATTCAAGTGACAGAGCTGCTCTTAGTAAAGTTGGAGATTAGATACTTTCATGTGTGGTTTAACAGTGTAAAGAGGGAGCATTTCCTTTTTGCATGCAATTAAATGGTAGACACATATGATTATTTTCAGTACCACTTAGTTTTTATATATATTATGAATGTTGCATAATGTTGCTTACTTTTCTCAAATGTCTTGTTTTTCTTATGTGCTATCTCTTTTTATTTATGTATTTATTTTGTTTGTTTGGGAGGTTTTGTGGGCTATTTTTTTCCTTTTCTCTTTTGTATTTTCTACAATTTTCCTTTGAAAATACCATATGTTGCTTGATTAAATGTAAGTGTAGAGGCAACTCCTTTGAGCAAGGGAACTTCTTTTTGTATACCTTGTAAAAACATACTAATCTACTTTATTTATAATGAGCTACATTTATTTAGGTTTTACATTAGGTGTTACAGGCTCAGTGGGATCATTAAGGGTAAATTTAGTTTTCTTTGCTGCCCTTTCCTCCTTTATTGTACAAGATGTTTTTTACTTCAGGCATACAAGTGTTCTATAAATATGGTGAGTGGAGAGAAAAAATGGCAAAAATAATATACCAGATATGTTAACTTTGTATTTGTTTTGTCGGTTGTTTTCCCTCCTGCCAATCTGCAGTGGATGATTCAGAGACCTCACAAAGCTGCAACTTTCTTCGGGTGCATTGGCAAAGACAAATTTGGAGAGATCTTGAAGAAGAAGGCTGAGGAAGCTCATGTGGATGCCCATTATTATGAGCAGAGTGAAGAGCCAACAGGAACCTGTGCTGCCTGCATCACTAGTGATAACAGGTCAGGGGCTTTGATATTTTCTGAAGATACAAATGCAGTTGGCATAGTGACTGTAGCCTAATTCACTTGGAGTATGCAGCCTTGAAAATTGTGATTTGAATGAAAAAGTGTTAGCACTGGTTTGAGATGACACACGACTGCCTAGGCCATTTTTTGGGGCTGGGCAGTATAAATATACTTTCAGAGAGTAACAGTTGTACTATGAGAAAGTGTAAGATAATATCCTACTTCTTTCTGAACTTGATAGCTTCCACTTGCTCTGGAGAGAGAAAATATGTGGGAGACAGCAGTTGGTTAACAAGTATGTTTATGCAGCGTGTGTGCAAGCTGATTGGTACATAAGGCTTATACTTGATTGGCAAGTGAGAAGTATACCTCAGGTGATACTGAGTTTAGCGAGAATAGCTGTCAACATTGAAAGGGTTAATTTCATTTTATACAAGAAAAAAGCTTTTTGTTTTGCTATTGCACTTGATGAGAAATTCTTCTAGTACTTGTAATTCTGTATGGCTACATTTTAAGAATTTCTTCTGAATTTGTCTTTCATGTTTTCATTTGCTACTTCTTCGCTATTAATTTTTCTTGACCATGGCCCTTTGCTCTCTTCTTTCACCCTCTACTCAGAACTCCTGAGCATGTGTTCCACTTCTTTGCTGATTACCTTCTGGCAATCTTTTTAGAGATTTCGAAGCCAGCCAATCAGGTTAGCCTTAATTTCAAGACATTACTGGCGCACATCAGCCCTCTCTGATTTCTGACAACATTTAAATTTTCTGATACTACATACTGAATCAATAATGAAAATTACATCAGTTACCCTGAAGAATATTTTCTTTTTGGCTCAGAATAAGATAAAAATTATCCTTTTTTATTTCCCTCTGTGGCTTTCAATGCCATTGGTCCTGAGGACCTGCTCTTTTCCTTCCAAAGCAGTATCAGGAGTTAGTGGAATTTACTAAGGTGAGATAGCAGTCCCATAATTAAAGTTCACACCATAATTCCAGAGAAGCTGGTGAATGTTCTGGGTAGAATTAGAAAAGGGGGTGGACAGCAACATGAATTGAAATGAGAGTCAGAGGAGGAAGTGTTTTCCATATAACATGTAGAATTCTAGAACAATTTTAATTAGACATCTGAGACAAACCCACTCCTCTGTGTTAGTGTCTTGTAATGAAAAACCCAAAGCTGGACACAGAACTCCAGATAAGGTGTGGAGACAGGGGTTCTCCTCCGTTCTGGATCTATAACTTCCTTTGTCCTCCCGTCTGCATGTTTTTTGTATACACCTGAATGTGATTTACCTTCTCTGTGTTGTGCACTGTTGAGTCATGTTCCAAGCCTGGTTCACCAGCATCTCCAGGTCCTTCTCTGGAAAACTGTGTGGTATCCTGTCAACATTCAGCCTATATTGTTGTGTATAATTGCATGACTTTGCATTTACCTTCAAGTTTTCTACCAGCCCAATTCTTCAGGCTGTTGCACTGAATGACAGACAGCCCTGTCCTCCAGCTTATCAACCTGTCCCTCCCAATTTAATGTTGTACATAATGTCTTACTCTCTAGAATGAATGTACATACTCTGTGGAGGAAGGAAGTTCATTCATCTTCATCTCGAGTTTTGACACTAATTATGTCTACAGACTTCCCCCTTCATCTCCAAGATCCATATTCTGTTTTTCAAATAGAAAAAAAGCAATAAAGATGTTTTTGCTCTGTGATTCTCTCTGTCTTCAGTCACATAGTGTCTGTGTATACATGCTGTAGGAATCACCATTTTCTAGATAACATGATGGGAAACTGAAGTCAAGACTGTCAATAGGTACACAGTATGAATTCAATAAAAACATGCGCATCTCAATGGAATTTAAAAGTTTAGGTAAATTTGTTCATAAGAATGTCTGCAAATACTTCTTTGACTTAATAAGCAGTATTTTTGGTTTGCTAACATAAACCACTCTTTTTTCTTAATATCAAATATTTGCTCAAGTACTAGACAGTGACTTCATCTCAATCGATGCCTGAGAGCGGCAGGGAGTTCATGCTCCTTGGGAGAAGAAAAAATAGCTGATGGTTGCTGCTAAAGGCTTTATTGTGCAATTGACCATCCTGTGAGAGCAAGTTTATTCTCAATCTTTAATTACCCTCTCACTGTTCTTTTGTTTTTAGCATTTTCTATATTGATAAGAATCATTTCAACTTTGCCCCAGTTGATAACACTATTTATTGATTAATGTCTTGTCCCAGGTCAGATATGTGCTAACTTCCTTCTTCAGCTCTCTTGTCTCTTTTGGAGCAGCTGAATAATACCACTCCTGGTTTTCCTAGGAAGTGGCTGTATATATTTATGTTCCAGATGCCCTGATAAAAATGTTTCTTGCTTCTGCTAACTCTGTCTAGCTTTTTGCAGGAAAGGGTTCTGATCTGATGTGTGATTACCATCCTGAATTCTCTAGTTTAGCAATAATAATATGCTTTGTTTTCTCAGAGCTTTTCAAGAAAATCCTAACACATGATTAAACTCTGAAGTAATACCTATGCTCTGTCATAGTCTATGACTTTGATTTGTGCATTCTGCTTAGAAATAACCACATGCACAGTGTCTCCATTAAGCTGTTTCAATTGAAGCACTCTGGCTGTCTCCAATTACTGTATTTCATTGAAAAAATATCTGCCTAGTCTGTGCCCCACATGTTGAACTTAGTGCTGTCAGAGTTGCAGTTTTAATTTGGAAAAGTTTGGTGCTTTGTCGTCAGTGTAGCCATGTTTTATTACCCATATGTGCAGAGCATCCCTACAGTTGGATGTAGCCACACAGAGCTAGGTTTACAGTTTCAGGGGCATGTGGTAAGTGAAAGGAAACATATAGAAAGTCTTTGCTCTGTTTTCTGGAACATAATTGCTTTTCACTTAGCAACATACGTAGACAGACAAGATTTTTTTTTCAAACTATGTCCTTGATGTATATTTGGGGTTTGCCAAAACTGAAAGATTTAATTTGCTCTTAAAGTTTGATTTGCAGAAAATTACCGCACTTATGCACATGTCTTTCTTGGATTCACTTGGTTCTCCAGTGGATTTCTTGTCACTGAAATGATAATACTCATGAAGAAAAAAACTTGTTGCCCTGTTACTTGTAATGCTAGAAGCTTGGTGTATTTGTTAATACATTTTTCTCTTTTTTTCTTTTTCTCTTTTCCAAATGTAGATTAGTTTTCATTGCATTTAGATTTTAGAATTAAAGAGATAAACCCCAAATTTGCTCATGGGATGAAATGGCCCAGAAGGCTAATTTTGATATATTCAGATAAAGTTAGTCTAACTTCATTGTAATTTTATATAGGTGATCTGTTTACCTGACAAGGATTGTCAGTGATGAGTATTTCAGGAAGTTTACTAGGAGAGTTGCTTGCACTGCTCATAAAAGTTTTCTTTTGGTCTTCTGTTTGTTTCTTATTGAGTAAAGAATGTTTTACTAACTTAGCTCCTAACACCTGACCATGGTGATGAGCCTGGAGGCAGAAGCATACCTGGGGAAAGCAGACGAGCAGTTTGCTCCCACTGCTGTCTCTGCATTGTAGTAGCACTCGTATGGAAGAGGATGATGTATACAACATCAATTGCATGCACCTTGAGAAGGCCAAAGTTTTCAATAGCCAAATGTTGTATCTGTAATTACACCACATCAATTATCTGGCTAATGCACTTAAATATCACAAAATAGTGACATGTTAATGTCAAAAGGCCGTCCATTGACTATTAATTTTTGAAAATTATATTTAAAGCTCTGTATGCGAGCATGGAAATAATCTGTTTCCCAATGTCCCTTCTCTAAATATTGCATGTTATTAAACATTCTCATAATACAAATGCATAGAAGAATTTGGTCATGGTAGCCAGAGTGGAGAAGTAGAGGTCTTTTGATGGCCTCTTTTTAGGAGTATGTCTGTAAGTTTTGTGTGTTTCATAAGGCTGAATGGAGTGGGTGAAGAAGATGAGTTAAAATAGAATGAATCTTGCATGTAACAGAGGCAATGTGATACAAGTATTTTTGTTCTTGGTAATGGAAGTTGTGTCCCACAGCTTGTATTATAACTTGCTAGGAAAGAAGTACAAATGAGTTTTTGGTAGTGTTCCAGTAATCCACAGCTACACCAAAGTTTTTTTTAACAGTTCATCATCTAAAAGTAGGAACCTGATCCTTTTTTATTTGCTAAAGGAAAATGTGAACCTAATGGGGGAAAAAAACCCCAAACAAGCCCCCTTTTAAATAATGTAACTGTTCATTGGAAATTTTAAATGGCAAGACTTACATATCCGTCAACCTTTTGCTTCTAGTGAAGGAAAATAGTTTTCAGAAGATAAACTGGAGTAACTACTTTTCTTTAGGTGTTAGGTACTAGAGGAGTTTTAATGAAAATCTGCAGCTGCTGAACCATACGGAAGGAGTTGATCACAAAGTGAAACTAAGGTTGATTCAAAGCAAACAAAGGCACCTGAACAATATAATAATGATAGGCTACCTAAACTGTGTAGCTTGATTTAAAATACCTTATGTAATGCAAGATTTAAATTATATTTAATCTATTATTTAAATATATTATTTACTTTTCATGAAATGATCAATGCTTTTATGTTCTTTTCATGAAACCGTCAATGCTTTTATGTTTTTTAGGATCTTTATGAGATTATGTTCATTGTGAGAAATTAGCAGTACTGTTGTTTACAGAGGGTCTAATATGTGTTCTTTAATCACTTTCAGGTCTCTTGTAGCTAACCTCGCTGCTGCTAATTGCTATAAGAAGGAAAAGCATCTTGATTTGGAGAAGAACTGGAAGCTGGTGGAAAAGGCCAAAGTTTATTATATAGCAGTAAGTTCAGCCGCTTTCAAATTGCTAAAGTTTGTGTTACAGTATCCTGAAGTTTAAGCAAGGAGTATGTCTGTTGTATGTGGTTTTGAATGATTTTACAGGAAGACAGGGAAAGAAAATGACTACTTCAATTTCAGTATAGATTGATTTCTTCAAAATCAGATGTACAAATGCAGAAGTATGTTTTAGTTGTATGTTCACTTAAATTGATAGGAAAAATCTTAAGAGCAAAACATATTTTCAGAGCTTTTGTAGTAATGCATCAAATTTACATTTTACATTTTCTAGTAAATCATTGTGAAGGATGCACAAATTATGTAGAAAAACACTATTAGCATAATTATTCACTGCAAACAGTTTGAGCTTATTTGTGTGAACAATCTTAATTGCTATTTATTCCATAATAATTACTGTGGCACCTTATAACTCAATATTTCAGAAACAATGATTTTGACAAATCTCTTAAATGTGGGTGGTGGGGCAAACTGAATTTAGTGATTAAATCTTGCTTCTGGAATATAGGGGGGTTTGAGGATGGGGCATTAGTAGATTCACAATTAGTATTCTTTTTTTGCCATCCAGAATGAATCAACCCAGATAAATGTATTTGTTTAGATTCTGTCTTGCCTAAATAGCAGTGATGAATTTGTTTTCATCTTACTCTCAAGTTGACATGACTGATCAAAATTAACAAACATAGAACATTTATGACAGATTAAAACCTCATAACATGCATGTAATAGATGGATTCTGTATGACAACCGTTTCCATTCTGCTACCTGAGGTATGTGGGAACAGCTGGCAAGAAGTATAAAAAATTGATTATCCACGAGGAACAAGTTCATTGAAAATACAGTTACTTCTTTTAGGTAGTGTTAATGTCTCCTACAGCCAGTTAGTGTGCACTGCTGTAGGCTTTACATGGTTGTTATTGATTCTTGTGCAAGGCCAAGACTACCCCTTTATAACTGTCAAAAAATACTTACAACCTTCTCAGTGTACACAGAAAATATGTCCCATTGTTATGCCCATATGTTTGTGCTGTGGTGAAAAAATATGTAAGTGTATTGTCTACTAATTTTTTGTTGCTCGTTTTTTTCACATGTTCCAAGCTCTTTATTCTCCAAATGCAATGCTTGGGAATTACTGCTGTTGGCTGAAAAATTTTGAAAGGCTAAGACTATAGTTTAAATAAAGAAGAATGACAAATATTCCCAGAAGTTTTACTGCACTAAGTTTGGCTTTTTTTTCTTTTTTTTTTTTTTTTAATTTTCCCATTCCTGTTCCCATCATTCCCAATGAAGCTTCCAATGTACAACTTGGAAAAATTAAACTTAGTGGAGATGCTTCAGGAAAACTGTGAAATATTGCATGAGGTGCTAAACAAGTTTGTATTTTTTAAGATAAAGCCCTCCTCTTATTTTAGTTCTGAAGTCACTCTTTTGTGTTCAGTCAGTTTGATCACTTAAATTTTAACTAGGTGATTTACTACATTGATTTTTGTATATACTAAAAGCTCTTTTTCTCATATGCCAGTTCTACAACATCCAAACTTTGTCTAAGAGACAGAGAATTATTTTACTAAACTGAAAATAAACCCCAAGATGTGGATAAATAAATAACATTGAAGTGCTAATAAATGGTATTATATATTTACAATATGAAATTCAGATTAGGGAAGTATATGATTGCAGGAGATGTTTTGAGTGAAGAACCTTGTTCACATGTATAGCAAAAGCATTCAAGGATGGGCTCAACTCAGATTTCTAGCACAGTGTTATCACCTCAGATTATAGGTTGCATATGTAACTTTACTGAAGGAGAGGAGACAGTCTAGAATCATCTATGGTTCTTCATGCTACAATGTGCTCATCCCCTTTTCTTTCATTTAGCTTCTTTACATGTAGGTTTGTAGTGATTTACCAGGCTAAATGAAACCATGTAGTGAGCAATTACTGAGGTAGAGGGTAGTTCTGAGTCATTAATTTGTCTACTGTTGTCTGTCTTCACTTTAGTCTTGCTACATTCCTTGACTTTGCACTGTGCATATGTTTCTTTTCTTTTCCTTCTTTCTATCCAACTGTCACCTATTTCTTGGATTGCATTAGAGTGTATGTCAGTGACAGATACTTATTCTGGAAATCCATGTCCTGAGATTATCAAACAATCTATTTTCTTGGCAGAACTGGGCAGTTGTTGCTTTAGGACGGGTCTCTGATATCCTGTGGTCATCTGTATGTGCTTCCTAGAATAGATAATACGCTTTTCAATGCAGCATTCAGCAGAACACCCCTCACGTGAAACTTAGCTCTGAAATCTAATCAATTCACAGAGGGAGGAGTAGGTACAAAGGAAAAGATAGTGAAGCCGTGACAGAACCCTTAAAGACAACTTCTGTTACTATGAATGAACACAATACATTTATTTTCGCCATCTGGTAATCAGATCCAGCAGACAAATTAGAGAAAGACTAGTGGAGAATAGGACCCAGTAAATCACAGACAGAAGCAAAACACAGAAGCTGCCCCAGGTTTTTCAAAGATGGTAAACTTTAGAGGTGTATTTTAATCCTTTAAAATTATTCTATTTTGTATAATTTAAGATAGGCTACATGTACTGTCAAACTCTATACAATTTCTTTCCCTTCTCCAGATATAATTCCTGTACTTGCGGTAATTTATGCCATTGACATAATATCTTCCAGTCTGTCATATTCATTTCACTGAGCATCAGCTAGCTGTGCTGCTGGTGTCTGATTAGAATTCACTGTGAGGGATTTTATTTGGTTCCTACTGAGGCTAGAACATGTCTCTTCCTCAGACATTTCCCTTATTTCAGAATAAGTTGAGAGTCATGATAGCACTAAACACTGTCATTCAGTCTCTGGAACTGTGAGTGAGACACAACATGAAACTAATGGTAAATTCGGGGGAGGAACAGGCAAATTAATTTTTTCGTTTTGTTTTTGTTCTGTGAGTCTGTGCTTGCTGTCAGGACTTGCATTTTAGAAATCATAGGTGTCAGAGTTGCATCTTACAAACTTGGGTGATAAACCTCCATATTTGTGCACCTTGTCTTATTTTAAGAGGCATCTGTGGGAGTTGATGGTGTTCAGTTTCTTTAACATTGCACACAAGCATTTTGACATTATTAATGCAACTTGCAGTAAATAGCTGGTAATTTTCATATTTTACAAAGGCCTGAAATGCAAAGATATTTTTATTGTCGGTGGTTTTGGTTAAAGAAAAAGTGTGTCCATAAGAGTTACTTAGAAGAGCAGAAAAAAGTTGAGGAGAATTTTAGTCAATTGACTCCAATGGGTTACTGTATATTTAACTGTGTTACTGGATATAAGTAAGAAATTTTGCATTTGTTCTTTCATAATGGGAAGAAAATGGAAAAGGAGAAAATGCTTTCCTTCATTAAAAGCTGCACTTAACCTTGTGAAATCTTCACTGTATCAATTGATACATATGGCTTGCCCATACAGACAGCTGAATTTTAACTTTCTCCCTGTACGTGAACGTGATTGGTTACAAACGTGGTGGCTTCCCAGATATGTGTTTTCTCCTGTTCTAGTTAGCCATCCTTATTTCAGCCAGTTATTTAGTTTTACTCAATTTGTCCTTCAGTCCAACACCTGCATTTGTTTAATGTTTGCAGTTGGTGATTATGAGGTGGATGGAACGCTGGCATTTGACGCTTGTATTTTCTTGGTGCTGAACTAATGTATTTCTTCTTGAAAGTTCCCTCTGTGCTTCAGTTGGGTTTTTTTGTTTGGTTTCTTTTTCTTTCCCAAGCACTTTACTTTACTAAGCAAAATGGCAGTATTGACTGCAGTTGTGTTCCCAGTCCGTGGTAACGTGAGCCTTAGCTTAGAATGGATCAGTAAAGTAGCTTCCAAAACCCAAACAAATTTGTTACTTCACTGTTGTTATTTCATAATCTGTAAAAGTTTGAACTATTTTCTTCTCCTACTTCTGCATAGCAAATACTTGAAGTTTCTCCATGATGATGCCCTTCAATTGTACCCCTTGAGTATAAAATTTTCTAATGCTACTTAGATTTGTTAGCCCACAGATGAATTACATTCACCACCTTCAGCATCTTATGTGCTTTCAAAGTTAATATCAAGTGTAGTTTATTCTGGTGATAATAACAGTTCTGATGAAGACCAGGAATTCTGGGCTTAGGCTGAGTTTCCAGGAGGAAATGTCATTTATTACAGCAAGTCATAATGAACCCAATGCAACACACCTATCTGCTAGAAAAATTTTTAAAACTCCAACCACCCTGGTCTGTTTCAGCAAACACTGTGGTATTTTTATATTTATTTTCTTTTCATGCCTAAATGCTTGTCTAAGCAGAGAGATACTGTGGTACTGTAGTGGGCTTGATGGAGGAATTATCTGGTTTCAACATGAGTCTGTCAAAACATAAGCTTGATGTCAGCAATGAGTAGCAAAGCTTAAATAACATTCTACAGTATTTTGCATGGGGTTTGGCTATTCTACTTGAGAAAAAATGTTGATTATTATAACAATGTAAGTATAAATGAAATTTCTTTTGTGCTGTCTCTTCCTTTTAGAGGCATATTCAGTGAATGCATTTTTATTGTAATTTACTGCTATGATAAGTATGATAACTTACAATGGACTGTGATAGGCTTTTTCCTTTGAGATGTGCTAGGTCTGTGTGTGCATCACAGGAAACAAGATACTGGCAGGAAGCAAAATATTCCTTAAAAAGGACATTTGTTTGAATAACTTGACAATAGTTTCTTTCCCATTGGTAACTTTTGCCGTAGTGCTCTGGCACCAGTATGTTATGCCATTTGACATTCAAAGCTGTTTCTCACAATGGTGAATAGGTTTTATGGCCAGGAAAACACCATACTGAATATCTTAGCCATAGAGAAGAAGGTGCAGCTAGCAGCACTTAGTTGTGGCCTGTTTTGATGGCCTGGGATAACATCCCCTTACTGAAACCCAGCATCGTGAGGCATTGTGTTTTCTGGAAGTCGTGACTGAAGTGGGGTGCATTTGTTGTGGAGAGATGATGGACTCTCTGTCTAACCAGGAAGTAAATCTGCCATTTACTGGCTTCCAAAACCAATATGGGGAAAGAAACCTTTCTCTCTCATAAATACAGAAATCCACAGCTTTATTTCTTTGATTAAAATGCAAAAAAAAGCGGTGTCTAAACTGGCACCAGCCACATGTTGTGTCATCTGTGATATATTTAGGGAGTTAATTATGCTACCATTTCAGGTATAACTTCTCATGCATAAACTATTTTGTTAGTGTTTTCTGAAGTAACTTATGTGAAAAAGTGAATTAGAAACTTTTTTCTTATTTTTTGTTGTGAAATTTAGTCTTCGGGGTGCCATTCTTTGAAGTGAATGCTTTGTACTTTATGCAGAAAAATACGTCACCAGCTTTTAACAAAGGTTGTACCTCCTGTTTCTATAAGATAAAATTAAGGAGAATCTGTCTAACATTGTAAAAATATTTAGTTCTGAATGTTCACCTCTATGTTATTAATTGTATTTTTAAGATGAAGAACATACATATTTCCTTTTCAGTTCTTCTCCTCCTACCCCAGTAGCCTTTAAATTGCAGATATGTTTCTTCAGCACAGTAATTAGTGAAGTTCAGTCATCGCTCCTTTTATCATGTGATTTTTGTGTGGTTTTTTTAGAAGAATGCCTTATTAGAACACTTACACAGCCAGTCTAGCTGCAACAGCCAGGCGGCAATAGCAGTGCCATTTTTCACAAAGAAAATGTTGAAAAGGAGCCAAATGTTTGGTGGCAGAGTCTGTTGCTAGGAAATCAAGTTCCTGAGGCGATTAATGACAAAGCAAGCAATAAAAAGAAGGCAGAATTACAGATTTAAAAGAGAGGGAGAAAAAAAAGTGGTTGGTGTTATAATTACCCAAAGAAATCCGTACTCATTAAATTGGCTGTTTTTATGATTGACTTTAATTGGAGGTTAGCTCAGATATTTAGCTCCTTTCCCACCCCTTTAAACACACACATGCACATAATCTGTAGAACTGCAGACTTGTTTTTCTAAGCATTGAGAGGAGCTTGCCCTGTAATTTGATCCCCACTGACAGATGCATTTTCTATGCTGCCATTTTGAATTAACCTATTGTGCAACAATTTTCCTCAGCTCTGTTGAATAAAACATCAAGTCTTATTACCTCAGATGGATTTGATAGAGTAAAAGAATGTACTTCTAGCTGAAGTAGACTATTTGCAATGAGTTCAGTGATTTGAACTCTGCCAACAAGCCCCAATAATTTGTGATGTATACTTAAAGAATGAAAGAGAGAGGAGCCACGTGGGGGGTCTTTTTGGCTGTATGAAGTTCAAACACAAACCTCGGAGTAATATTGTTGTATGTGCTAAGGTTATGTCCCGAGATCAAACCTTTT
The DNA here is from genome assembly GCA_013399835.1 of Leptocoma aspasia. NCBI lineage: Eukaryota > Metazoa > Chordata > Aves > Passeriformes > Nectariniidae > Leptocoma > Leptocoma aspasia. The sequence continues at coordinate 269,372 of VXAX01002113.1, forward strand.
TAGATAAAGCATGTTAACTGAGATTTTTTACTATTAAGCAGATTAGGTTTGAACTAGAGGTAGGTTTTAACTACCCCAGTAGTTATCCAAACTGTCAGGCTACTGTGGGATTAGAAAAATAAAAATCAACCCCCCTCTCCCAGAAGCCCCAATAGTTGGATTTTACCTCTGAGACTTCTTCTGTGAAGAGAAATTGTCCCATATAAAGTTAAGCTAGAATAAATGATGTTTTACAATTATATTAAATTCCAAATAATTCTGTGATAAAGGGAGAACAGGCTTTCACCTTATTCACTTTTCTGCCCAATTAGAAAAACTTACACAGTTGGTTCAACAAAATTTTGGCACAGAAATGGGAAGGCAACTGACCCTGACATTTAAATCCTGTCATGTTTCATTGCTCGTTTCAAGACAATATTCCCTACTTGGAGCCAGTGATAAGTGAGAAAATAACCTTTTACAATACCTGCAAGTGAATACACAGAAGCTAACTATAAAAACTAAATGATTCCATAGCTCTCCAAATTCCGAACCAAACAGTGAAACAATAGAACTGCGTGTATTCTGTCCAACAAAACCCACATTACTAATCAGATGCCAATGCCAAGCTGTCTGCTTTGTTAAATACCCAGGTTCCCTGAGGCAAGAAGACAGCTGCTATAACTACTATGAAATTTGGTAGCTCAATCTATTTTTGCTACCCTTGGGCTATCAAGCTAGTGTTAATTCAGACCACCCCAATTGGTACACTTTAGGGATTTTTTTTCAAAGTGTTTGTAATTAAAATGATAAAACATCATTATTACTCCAAAGATGTTGTGCATGCTTTGTATTTGACAGATACCTACAGAGATAAACCCAGCGTGTAATTTTCATTGACATAATGGTTGTGATTGCATTACCCTTTTAAAAGTATATTGCTTTTTAAAGGGGGGATGGGGAGAAAAAGGGAAAGGGCATGCTTGTATTTCATTAATAGAATATGTAAATGTGTTGAAATACTAAATCAGTCTCTTGGTTGTAAGCTACTTGTCTGCAAAGACTGGATCAGGCTTTGTAGCAGGCTGGGGAGTGCTGAGAATTGGTGTTCACAAGGGACAGGGACCTGCTGTGCCACCCACAGCTCACTGCAGAGACCTCTGCTCCCAGGTGCCTCTGCCTTTAGGGACACTGAGTCTCAAGTCATATGTAAAGTCTGGGCAGACTTAGAACATTTATTTAAATGTAAATTAAAAAGGGAAGGTTTTGTGGTGAGGTGAGTCAGTTGGAAGGGAAATTTTTACTGTAGCTTCTCTTGCATGTCAGGCTTTATTCGATGCTCTCCTTATGACAGCATAAGAATTTTGTCTGTTACCATGTCAACTTTCTTCGAGCAAAATCTCAAAACTAAAGCACCATCAAATCAAGGCATTAGAAGCTCTGAAACAATATCAGTTCTATCTTGTATTATTTTTGTTTCAGTACTTCTCTGATAACATTTTAAAAGAATCATTAATTCAAGACTGTTCTAAAGACCAAAACTTGAAATTCGTGAATTTTTTCTAGTTTGAGTTAAATTTGTTTGTTTTGGTTGCTGCCTACCAAAATTTATCATAAATTCATAGTCACCACTCTGAGTACAGCTGGTTGAAATGGGAGGTTCCTTCTTTCTTCTAAAGGACTTGATCTCATTAACATGAGGAAATATCATAGTCTACATAACGCTGAAATATGTATTGTATCTATGTCATCAACTTTTACATTCAAAAAATGTACAAATTCTGCAGTAACTGTGCTCTGTTTTACATTAATAAAGTTTATTTCTTTAACAGCAAAGACTGTGGATAACTTCAGAGCTAAGCTATTTATGATAGCCCACTACTCAGACTGAAGTGAAAATTACAGTTTCATTTATTGTTTCCTTGTATAATAAGGACAGTGCAGTTGTTTAAACACAAAACTTTTTTTTTTTCACATGGTTTTGATGAATGATTTGCTTTGAAATGAGCATTGAAGTGATAACATTTGGGCATGATATTTCAAAGCCAGTAACTTGCAGTGAAATTACAGAATGTTAAAATATGCATGCACATAATGCAAGGGGATTCAAATATGCTGCTTCTTATCCCAAAACTTAAACTGTACTGTGGGGCATCAATCTTCACTGCAGACTACAGGTGCTTTGAAATAACAGGATAGGAACCTGCAGGCTACTTTTTGATTCTGCAAGAAACAATTACGCTTTTAGAAAGTAAAAATGTTTTTACAGCATAGCTGATCAATATCCTAAAAGTCTGTGTCAAGAAAATTTTTGTGCTACGTTGTGCCTAGTAATTGTGTACTTGGAGTAAAAAAACTAATATTGCAAAAATGCTTCTGCATAGATTTTCAGTGATAATATATTAAACACATAAATAGTATGCCTTGCAGATTGGGCTTTTTACAACTTTGTGATGAGTTCTTTCACCCTTTAGGAGGCAGAAGGGCTGAGTCTTGCCAGTTTTGTTTGTTATCAGGTTTATTTGAAACAGGAGTTGACTGATCCCAAAAGCAGGCTCTGAAAGTTTATTTGAAAAGATCTACTGAGAAGTTTTTGTGGTGTGGCTTTAATCCTTCTGGTCGTCAGGCTACTGTTCAATCAGCAGTGCACCGGGTCACCTTGGTAAATGTGCTTCAGACTGTCTGCTTTGGTCAAAAGAAAGAAGATCCTCCTTTTTTCTTTTTTTTTTTTCCTTTAATTAAGGGTAGAATGCTCAAGGAAATACTACATTCTCTGAATAAGTAATAAGTACTTATTTTTATAGCACTGTTTTTGAAGAATTTTTTTAATTTGGACAAGTGGATGTGAGACACTGTTTCTTTCTAAGGAATATACAGACTATCATGGTAGCAGGTAGTGCTTGACAGATAAAACATCATTTTAGCAATATGAACAAGATAAAAACACCAGTACTAATCCTTGCAAAGGTTTGACCTAAACAAAAGATAAAGGCCCTTAGATTTTTTCCATAATAGAAGGATTTTGCTGGTGCAGCTGCTGTGGAAAACCGTCCTGGGGATTTACGGTTCTCTCTGGCATAAGCACCCTAATATGGAGGCACTTTGTAACAGCTGCTGCACCAGCAGCTCTCACCTTCCCAATCACACTTGCACTATGTTTCTATTGGCAGGGCTGTGTTGGTTAAGGATAATGTGTGTTTTTCATGTTTCTAAATAATTTAGCTGCTTGAACGAAATAATTTAATAAACACCTGGCCATAAACACCTGGTGAGTATTCGCCATGAATACTCGGACCTCATGGTCCATAAATATTGCAAAGCTCTTCCAAAGTCAGAAGATTTCCCATGGTTAATACATGGCTAACAATTCTCACCCTTGAAGATGTGTAGATGAGAAGATGTGTCTTGTTACCACTTTTTGTGCTGAAGTTATGGAAGTTGTTTTGCAGAATGCCACTGCTCCTAATAGTTTTTGCCAACTATGGTGTTGCCAGATGCAATATAACAATACTTTCCTGCATATTTGAAAATGGTGGGAAACAGCAGTTAACAGTATTTATCATGAAATATGCCTCAGCATATGCCTCTGAACATGTCTTTTTAAGACCATATGGAGTATAATTGGTGCGGAACAACATTGAGGTGTTTTGTGAAAAGTAAAGGCTAAGCATTATAAAGAGTCATAAAATCTGAAAGAATGAGGCAAATGTAAGAAATGGGAGAAAGAGGGCGGTACTGAATACTCTGTCTTGCTCTCTGCATAACCTGATGTGAGAGACCACAGTATTTTTCATAGATTTCTCTTCACAGTAGGGTTAAAATAAAGAAATTCAGCAAAATAGTGGCAGGTAGTGGATATGGAAGATTGTGTGAGTAATTGGAATGAAGCAGAGACAACTTTGTTATCTACTAAGGGCACCCAGGACAATACTGGCATTTATAGCTGTGCCTACTGTCACTGATCACAGCAAAGTAAGGTAAGAATGAACTTTGTTCCTTAAATATGAATTTCCCCTGTCCTTTGAGGACTGTAGTCAAAGCAAAATACTTTTTTATTTGTTTAGTTATTAAGATAGCTTATTTCCAAGAGGAAAAATTCCAATTTAGAATTAATAGATCAATGTACTAAAATTTAAATTCCTCATTATTTTATGTATTTTAATTATGAACTACAACTGAATGTAGAAAAAAATTACAAACTATAAGTGATGGAAAATTTTCAACAATATGAAGGATCCAATTTTCACTGAAGAAAGAGACAAATTTTCACTGAGTGTGTATATAAAGGATAGCAAGTATTCATTCCCCAGGACCAGTGCTGTCCCTAAGTGCTTCTTTATACTGCTGAGAATGGGCTGAAGAGAGTTTCTGCTGAGGACTGTAGATTCTTATCTGCCTAATTGAGCCATCATTTGTTGACATGAGGGAAATCATGTGACCTGCCTTTAATGCATTTCACAGTAACAGCAGAAGTAGAAAATGCAGTTCATGGAAGAGGAGCAGAAAATGTTAAAATTTTTTAGACTATGGAATATTGTGAAATTTGTATTGCAGCACAGTCAAATGTTTGAACATTAGCATGGCAAATACATTAAATAAAATAATCAGATTCTAATTATCTTGAAAACATTGAATTTCTTTCCATTACAAAGCCTACAGACCTTCACAATATGAATTTAATAAGTACTTAGTTTTATCAGTATGATGATAAAATTATGTCAGTAAAATTGAAAGCATGTGTCATCTTTCTTTTCTTTTGAGTAAAAATGTCATTATAGTAATCTGCCCAATTGTAGAGTTGGTACCAAGTGTTGTACAGTGGTAAAAGTAACAACAGAAAACATCCAATATTATGATTTAATAGATAGATATCAAAAAAGGGTATTAAACCCCCCTGTAATTGGAGGCATATTCTCTGCTTTATTCAGTCATTCTACCGTATCAATTTTATATTAAACTTCAGTCATGCTCCCCTAGCAAATATCCTATTTTCTAGAATGTAGAATTACAGGCTTAACAGTTGTCTTGTTGAGGTTTTTTACAGCACTAGGTTGAATTGATCTCATCTGTAGGAACGTTAATTTCAATTTTGTTTTAAAAACATGGGATTATTGGCTGCTCTGTTGATAAAGTAACATTATAGGTTGGAGGAGATGGGTACAGCAGCAAAACCACTTTGGAATTATATCTAGAAATTAACCGAGTAAGCTGAGATTGATAGCATTGTGGAGACTTTTTTACTAATTAATAGATAATCTGGTTGTGTCTGCTGATTTTCATATCACTAGCAGTCATGTCACCACTGACCTGACAGGAAAGAATATCAGAAGAGTACTCCAGTCCTTCTGCAACTGCAGATCTGTGTAGGAAATTTTCTCTGCTGAAAACAGGTGGCAGCTGCAAGAGCATTGTATGTGCTTCTCTTGTTTTAGTCTTGTCTAGACATCCACATGTGGCTGCTGTTGGGATGCAATACTGGGATAGGAAGGACTTTGAACTGATAATTTACTATTGCAGCTTTTAGGTTCAAAAGATTCATGGCTTGCACCTCTCATTCTTGCTTTTTGACCTAGTGAGAGAACTGAAATGGAAACAATAATGAAAAGTAAGACAAAAGCGTCAGAGGTTAAAAAGAAAAGAATAAATCTTTAGATGTTGGGGAAAAAATTCTCCTGGGCATGTTATAATGTAGTGTCTTTCTCTTTTGCATAAAAAGAATATATGTGCTTTAATGTTTTATTTTCAGAAATATTGTGATAATTAATATAGGAGAAATAAGCTTACACATTGGTGAACCATGGTAGAGCATTTAATGTGTTTTGCACACTGTTTGAGTTACTGGTTTTAGATTTGAAAATAGATTTCGTTAAGCTATAATTGTTTTAAACTTGTGTTACCAATTAGAAAGAGACTCAACAATTAACATCTGCCCTAAAGGCAAATGTTTTAATTCTGATGGTACAATGTAATAACATCTAAGTAAGTAGAAAATTCCAGGATGAATTTAGACTTTTACATGTAGAAGACAACACCCAGTGTGTTACCCAGGACATGAACCCAGGACATGAATTCCATTTTCATAGCTGTAGGCTATAAATGGTCATAATACCTAAAAAGCTGTAATTGAATCACAGTGAATATATATTTGAGCTGCTGTCAGAGTCATCCTTGCCTCCTTGTTTGCTCATATAGAGGAATTTTTCAGGCCTTTGGACAGAATGCAGGATATTTTGGTGCTGAGTAACATTTGCCAGGAAGGAAGAGTATTTCCACATTTCTTCCCTCGCAGCTCAATTAGGTTAGAATGGAGCAAACCTTAGATGTTTCTCTTGCTTGCTCTTTTTTTACTCCTAAATATATTTGTGCATATGCAACTGATGAATCAGTTGCAATTTCCTCCTCCTAACAATAATTAGGCAGTATTGTTATTGTAAGAGGGGATTTTTTCCAAAAATCTAAGCTTAGTCATCATCTTGTCTTTTCAATCTTATTAGTACTCAATATATTATAATGCTAAAAGTAGTCACTGACATTTTATTGTAAATAGACACTATTTAATATTGCATCAGTTTTACAACACTGTCCAATCCTCTTGTTACAATTCAGGTAAGTTTTCAATTTAACAATAGGCTAGGCTTCAAAATAGTAGAAAATACATATCTTTATATAGAATCCCTGGAAGCTGCTTCCACTGGTAGCTGGAAGACTCTTAAAACAAGAAAAACAACCCCAAAAAACCTTAATGTTATTGTGTGGCTGTGGTTGTGGTTTTGCCAATTCAAAATGTCTAGTGGAAGTAAATTTCTGGTTTTAGTACAGCAAGAAAACAGGAATCAAGATAATAAGAACTTTGGTTTGTTGATGTGGCCACTGGCAAAAAATTAGTGTTGCAGAGTGACTCATCTGTACCAGAAGGGCAGCAGTAGCCCACAGCTAAATAAAAAGAAATATCAGTTACTTTGTGTGTACTCTTATGTTTTGCTTATGTGCATTAATTATTTTAGATGAAATAAGATTATTAAATACTTACTATGACCTCAATAAACTGAAAAATTGCATTATGAATTAGGCAAAATCTTACACAACAGTCCTGTACAGATTTTGGGCCAAATCTAGGACTGTTTAAGTTGAAAAGCTGTAGCTAAATATGGAATTTTGATGAAATGCATAAAATATGTTAGCTGTAAATTCTACAAGAGTATTATTTGCTTGGAGTTCTATTTGTCTTCACTGAAGTTTGCCTAGCAATACTCAGAAATGATGACTGGCCTGGAATGGATGATGGTTAAAAATAAGCCTTGTGCAAATTAGTGGGAGTTAATATTTGCCTGATATGACAAATGTGTAAGAAGTTTTAGAGCAGGCGTAAAAGAGGTTCCCAAATTAAAATCTCTTGTTTAAAAACAATGAAAGCATTTTAGAAATCCTGTGAAACATTGTGAGTTCATCTTCTGTGTAACGTTTATTGCCACAAATGTTTGAGAATATATTATAATAAACTACCCAGTTCTTCCCAGATGTTAAGGATTATTATTAATGACTCATTTGGCTTTGTAATTGCCATAACATTTTTTCATTACCAAAACCTCTGATGAGAAAACAGCTTTCCCAAAATTTCTCAGTACACTGGTTTTTATATTGAACTTTATAGTTTGTTTGTTTTTCAAAAGCTCTTAGCTTGTAATGTCTGATATAAAGTGGTTTTTTTCTAAAATTCATTGTAAAAGGGCGCACATATGGTTGATCTGCCTTTGTTTTATTTTGTATAGCCTTGTTTGGCATAATGTTTCAAATAATGGAATACCACAGATCCTTCAACCCCTTAATACTCTCTGCTGTTTTGGTAATAATGGGCCAGAAAAATTGGATTTCATTCTTTTATCATCTTTGCTCCCTCTAACTTGCCACATTAAAAAGATTGCTGCTGTTTTGCAACAAAATTCTGGATTTGAAGTGTATGGAAGCAGAGGGCTTACACTGCAAGGATGGTTGGTTTAGTCTCCAGAGATTCTTTTTTTAAAATCTCCTTCAAGATAATGTTCTCTATACTTTGTCATTTATTTTATAGTTTAATTTGCTTCTGTCACATGGAAGATTTCTGTTGCTTGCTGTAATTTGATGTAAAATATAAAAATTCATCTTGTCGTTCTTGGAATCCCTCCTGCTGATGAGCTGCAGGATTCGGTAGCCCACGGTCACGTGGGCCTTTAAAACTGAGTCATGGACCTCATAAATCATCTAAAGAGCTGTAATGGTACAGTCTGCAGCAGTTGTTATACATAGGAGGTGTGACTTCTTTCACAGTGTAGAAGGAAATTAAGTGAGAGGGGGCAAAGAGCATGTTATGAGAGTTTAGAGTACCATAGGCAATGCTGCTCATGTTTTTATTCAACATATTGAAGATACTTTGTTAGGATGTGGGATACCTCATTCGGTTTACAGTGTGGTTTTCCTGAGAGGGTAACATTGCTTAAGCACAATAAAGCAAACAAATCATTTTCTCCAGACATATGTGGTTAAAGTTCAGTGATTGTTGGCGTTAGGAGCCCCAGACCAGTGGTGGTTGATGTGCCTTGTGCTAATGTGAGTGCCTGTGGTTGGTGGTTCAAATGCAGCCGTAAATCTAAGTGTAATTTTTCCTCAGTTTTGCTCATACTTTTGTTATATACATCTCATATCTCTTTTATAAGAGATTATGTGCTAGTAAGATCACCCAAATATTTGATGCATTATGTTGACTATGCTGCATAATTGCTAATTAAAGTTTTATTAACATTTTATTCAACACTGTTGTATGTTCATAATGGATATTTGAATTTTTAATATAAATGTTAGTGAGTTTAATAAAAATATAACTTGTCGTCTGACTCCAGCAAGCTAATCCTAAAAAAGAAAGGAAAAATAATTTCATTTCAGAAAATAAATTTTCTGATACTAACAAGTCAGATGCAAAATTAAGCACACTTTCAAGTTGCTGCTTTGTCAAAATGGGTTTAGTTAGGGAAATTCCTGTGGATTTAAGTGAATTCTCCCAAGAAGTGGTGTACGTGACAGAAATAATGAAAACTATTTAACTTGCCATGAAATGCACAAAATTTATTATCACTTTCAAAGCTGATATTTCATGCAGTTGTAGCTGTTTATGACTGGCTTGAAAGCAGTTGGATAAGGCTGCTTTCAGAGGTGGCCATGCTGCTCCAGCTGGGACGTAGCAGGACTGTTGACAGTTGGATTTAGCTAAATGGGAGTTATGCTACTTTGAGCAATGCTTTGTACAGGAGTACTTTGTGCTCTGATTGAGCTTGATAGTTTAAGGTGCTCTCCAAACTTACAGGGCCATAGTTTAATACAAATGTTCAGGCATGGTTTGGACAGTGTTATTGTCATTGATTTTCCTTTTAAGTTCAGAAACAAGAATTAGCCTCAGCTCCTCTAGTTGCTTTAAATCAATGCTGTTTATTACATAAACTCTTCCTTTTATCTCACTCTCATTAGATAATCAAACATATAAAACTGGGGTTTAGATACTGTTTATTTTCTTTAAAATATTTTCTTCAACAGAATAAAATAGAAATGTAAATGAGAAATTAAACCATGGAACAAAGGAGGAGCAACATTTACAACTCTTGAGTGAGCTGGTAGAGCACAGGAAATGCTAAGGGAAGAGCAGGAGATCATAGCATGCTGTGGGGAAATATGCACAAAATACCTCTCAGCTTTCAGTAATCTGCAGCTCAGGTCTTCCTCAGCTAAAGGCAGTGGCATGTTGCTCAAGAGTTCTTGAGGTTTATCAGTTTTCTACAAGTAAATGTAAATCATAGTTTTTTGAACTTCTCCCTTTGTGGCCTCCTGGAGTAACAAGTTGTACTTTTCAGTAGTGTATGGATGAAGTAGAATTTTTTAATTTTGAACTTGCAACATGGTAGTTTTATTGGACGTCCTTTAGTCCCCACAGTATCAGAGACACTGAGTAATTGTTTTCTGTGTCCTTCCTGAAGCTCAAAGCTGGCTGTGGCTAGAAAGAATGATTTTATGTGAGGTGGTTGACATGGAGTAAGCAGTTATGTGTGAGTGACCGCATATGGATCTCCTTAGTGTGGGCAGGTTGTGAGGAAACACTTGTAACTTCTGAAGTGGAATATCCAATGTGTGCAAAGGCTGTGGGTCCCGAGGCTTGCCTGCAGAAAGCAGGTAATAGCAGCCTGGCAGTCACTCTGCTGAGGTATCCATTCCCTGGTGTTGGGTGTACACCACATGGAGGGAGCAGCAAGGTGCACTTTTATCCCAAAAGCAGGGATAAGCTCCAAGTATAGTCTTGCTATCAGTTACCAAACTGTATTGGAGATTAGCCTTGATGGTCTTGGAGGTCTTTTTCAACCTTAATGACTATGATTCTATTACAGTGTAGTTTACTGTATATACATTTTGCAATGTGGGCAACCCCCAATACAGCAAGTGTACGTAGATTTGTATTTCTTTTTTTTGTATTAATTATCCTTCAATTTTTTCAATCTCATATAAAACATCGTATCTCTTAATTTTACGATGCCACACGATTGTGGCATCCTGGGTCTAAATTTCTTAGTTGTGGTTATCTTACCCTGTTTTCATACATCAGGTCTCCCTGCAATCACAGAGTCCTGCTTCTGGCTCCCAAGAGCTGAATACTGTATTTCAGCGGAGGATGTATGACTGTAATTTAATCAGAATTATTTCCTAAATTTTGCTTTTTTGCAGTTGCTGAGCAATGAGTTTTTCTCAAAAAGGTAAACTTTGAGGGTGTATGTGGTTAGTTTTTTTCCTTTCCTAAATACTCTAGCGATGGAGAATTGGAGACCAAAAGATAGAAGAAAAAAAAAAATTCATCTAGCTTTTGGGGAGGGTAAAGAAAAAACGAATGAAATCAATTAACAGCATGTGAGAATAGTCCTTGCCTTAAGGCCTGAGTCAGTGTGTCTGGTTTGGTGCTGCTGATGAAGAAGAGGGCAAACTGAAAGACTCTCTGATCACCAGTTTGCTTGTTTTAAGTGGTTTCTGATAGTTTAGCTTTCAGGAAGTTGAAAATCCCATATGTTAAAAAAGAATATCAATCTTGCTTACATTGTTTTGAATTGGTATGCAAAGGGGTTTTTTTAAAGTTGTTTTGTGGTTTTGTTTTACGTTGTTTAGACAACTCACAAAATGTTGCATATGTGAGTATCTCCCAAGAGTGTAGACTTCTACTGCTTTAAAAGCCTAAGACTATATCCACTAGCAGAAAGGCAAAACAAACAACAACAACAAAGAAAACACCAAACAATTGCCCCAAAACAACAAAACAAACTTGGTAATTATAAAATGTGGGCTGCTACACATGGCTTAATGCCAGAACAGTCAGTCATTTGCAAAGAATCAGTTGTAGCCTGAAAAGAATTTTGTCATGCTGCCACCCTCCTACACCTAACCCTAGCAATTGCCTGTAGCTTTGCTCAAAATGAGGCTAAAAAATCATTTCATGTTTTCATAGCACCCAATACTCTTACTCATACAGGCTGTTTGTACAGACCACTTATGATTTGTAAGGTTAGATTTATAGATAAACCTAACAAAGTAATCAACAAATACTTCCAGAATAAAATAGTGGGAAGACAAGGAGGATGTGGTAGCCATTCAGTGATGCTTTGTGGCATGCTTTTTTTGCAGGGTTGCTCGTTTGTTAAATAGTCTGAGCATGTGGAGTGTGAATGGGCTGTATTTCTGCCCATTTAATTTAATTTCTTTTTCTTTGGATATGGTCTTAGTGGGACCTCAGTAAAACCATGCCAGTGTTTTGCCCTGTCTGCTATGGGAGCTTGTTCTAATTTTTTTTTTCTGTACAGATCTGCTAATCTGTTTTGCCCTCAAAAACTCATTCATGTCTTTTTATGTCTGTTCTTGAATTACAAATATACATTTGTCAGTGTAACCTTTGCACACACAGCCTGGTGTGAAATAAATGTTAATGTCCAGTGTTTGCACTCAGACTGAGTGCTCCCTAGAAGGGCCCTGTGTTACTGTACAAGGACATTGTGTACATTTGTGTACATGTATACACTGCTGGGTCAGGTTTTCTCAGCTCGAGTTGCCTCACTGTAGGTTACTTACCTTGAGTGAGGGTGGAACACAGTGTGCAGAATAGCACTTGAGCTGCTGTGCCGTGGCATTGCAGTATCTGCTGTGGGACAGAGCTGCCTGGGGCTTGTCACAGGCTTAGCTGAAACTCTATCCCATATGTCTCCTAAGCAGTTATGTTAAAGATTCTCAGTCCTTTTGGGGTACATAATTGTATGTGGCAAAGAATTAAAAGTCTCGTCATGGAGCTTGTCAGCATCCACATTCAGAGTAGTTATGTTAGCAGGAACTGAGTTGTTCTAGGTTGAATATGATTGAATATTGTATTATAAACATTTCTGTTGTGGCAAAATGCATCCAGCTGAAAATCTTCTTCCCTTGCCACTTGCGGCACAGCACTCCAAAAGATAATGCTCACATTTAGAATTGAACTCTGAAATATAAAAAAAATCCATTCGTAGAAAGGGCGAATTGTTAGCAGTAACATTGTTGCCACCTCAAGAATTGTTTTTTTCCTGTGAATCACTGTAGTACAAGCCTGCTCATAAATACCAAGTGTATGTTCTCAGGGGAAAAATCTGGAGAGTATTTTCTTAAATATACCAAACAAATTGAGTATTCCAGTTCTTTTCTTTTAAAACAAATATTTTCTGGAAGACTAGTCTCTCACAAAAGTGGATATTGATGTGGTATCTATGTGGGACAGAAAAGGATTGTTTGAGTTCACTCAAGTGAAGTCTTCCACCCCTTCTGTAACAAATACAGACACCAGTAGATGAATGAGTGTTACAGCTGGTGCCTGTCGTGATCACATGTTCTGCTTATGGATCTTGTCTTACTCTAGACTTGATGTATTACAATAATTGAAGTAATAAACTTCACAGTGAAAGATTCAAGGAGTAAAAGATACAGCTTCTACTCAGGCTTGAAAAGCCTCCCTTTTATTAAATTGAGGCTTTGAGGTTTAGGACAGCAGTATTTCTGTGGCTTTTTTTAATGAAAAAACTAATGTTTGCTCTATTTCTAGTGAGTGTAGGTGTATGAAGGAAGCATTTTGTTAAAAACATGCAAATATAACAACATTCTGACAGGAGTAATGTTAATTTATAAAAATTTCCTTCACATGTGAATAATAGATAAGTCTTACAATGAAGTTTCTACATGACATATCCATTTCACAAAGGAGCTTAATCCTTTCATAATGATGCTTTTAACTCCAGAAAAACAAATGAATAGGTTACTGAAATGGATGTCCTTAATTCATATTTTTCCATATAGTAGATCCAAATGGTTCTTCTTTCAAGTGACCTATGCCCTTTGTACTCTCAGTATTTTCATGTGTGGTCTGCAGCCACAGTAAGAGGGATGTCAGTGCTGTGCAAAGAAAGAGAAAAGTAACAGATGTCTGTGAATGCAAGGAGCTGTTGTGGAAGTAGAGATGGGGTCCAGTGCTATCTACAGCTTTGTAGAGATTTCTATTGAAACTTGACACTTCTGGGGTGCTGGTGTCCCATACCAGCAGCACAGAGCACAATACCTGCCTATTGTAGAAACCCTGCTCATCAGCAATCCTGACATCAAATTCACATATTTATTTGTAGAAAATGCAAGGTCTCAGATTCAGCAAGTCTTCCATAAAACAAAACAAATCCATCTCTAAAAGAAAACCAAACCCAATCTGTGAAGAAAAAACCATGGAAGAAAATTAGTTTACCAATTAGTTTATATTCCTTATTATTGCTTTCTTTTTTGTGTGTTTCTGTTGTCACTGTAGTATCCTACCTTTTCTTTTAATAGTGACTTTTTCATACATTTGCTACTCCATAGATGAAACCACTGTTAATTTAACTTAAATTAACTTTCTTGTGAAGTCGATGCTCTTATTATTCTTTAATAATGTATCAGCATAAAATATTTCTATAGAAATTAGTGGAAAATATCATATTCTGCTCCATAAGGCTACCTGAGATAAATATGCAGGTGTGATATTACATTTTCCCTTTGAATCCTGTGGTTTCCCTATGTCTTAGGAGTAAAACATTGATAGGAAAAAGGCATGCAAGACTAAGATCTAGTTCTGTCTCCCTAACAATCTTCATCAATCTGTATGGCTTTCAAAGGAGTTAAATGATGTGTTGTTCAGCAAGTTTGCTTTATCCTAGAAGCAGGTAGTCCTGTTGTTGCATTAACTGGTGCAGTGTACCTGCAATTTCTTACAGGATAGTTTCAGTACTATTTAGATGTGGTTTATAAAGGTACTATTTTACTTGAGTAAGGCTAGTCTGAATTCCTGCATTTCCCTGGTGCTAAGCTTGTTTATCCCTGCATTGCAGCGTCTGCCATAGCATAAGGTATTTGGGAGGAAGTACGTGATCTTGGGGACTTAAAAACAAAAAGAACGCTCAGCAGTATTGAAATCCTTCCCAAAAAACCCCTCTGAGAATTAGCTATTATTAATGGATTTTGTATATGGGGGTATTAATGGGTATTTAGGGTGCAATTCATAGTGGGGGATCTTAAAATAGATTTTTGAGGTTTTCTTTTCTTTCTGTTTCCTGGACTTTTGAGCATACTGTAAGGTCAAAGATGGAATTGTTGTCTATATTTTAGGTCCTGCTGCAGTGCTGGTTTTTTTCTAACATCCAGTCTTGTATTACAGAAAGTACTAGCAGAATAATTTATCCAATTCTAATTTGTGAAAAGCTCAGTTATAATCTACAAAGAAAAGCATCTGGTTTGCTACAGTCTTTCTGAAAATTTGAACAGCTGTGTGTGTTTCAGCTTCAAGCTGATCTCTCAAAAATGTGTAAATGCATGCTTTACACAATTCTGTCCTAAGATTCAGTTGGTTGCATTACTTATGTGCCCTTTTCACAGCATTCTCTCACCTCCCACTCATCTTTAGCAAACCTCTGTAGTTTTTCCTACTGATTAAATTGATGCTTAGACATGAGTAGAGAGTAGTGAGCTGCAGGGCAACTTGTGGATATGATACGACCTTTGAAGGCTGGTGGTGATTTGTGGGTGAGCTCTTTATTTACCTGTTTGAACCTGGAGATAAAGTTGGCATTCAGAAATAGCATGCAGTTCCCAACATGTGGCATGGAAACCCGAACATGAATCATTACAAGAAGGTAGCTGACTCTCCCTTTTGCACTGGTTTTAGATTTGAGCTGATTAATAAACTTCCTTTCCTGTTTACCTTTTCAAACTAATAATTTTGCTTCATGATCAAGTGAAGAGTGCCTTAACACAGGAATGAACATTTAAACCCATGCATCTTTGGACCAGTAATGTTACAGAGGTGAAGTGTGAACAGGGAGCCAAGACAGTAAGTGGAGTTTTTTCCAGCTGCTGGAATGCACTGAATGCAACAAACATAAAAGGCAAAAAGGATTACATGATCCGTAAAAATGTTGGCCCAAGCAGACACAACTGTTGATCTAGAATGGATGGAAATCACGTATATTGTCTTCCTCAGATTTTCTGACTCAAGGTTCTGAGTATGTAAATGTTATTGTTATTCAGTACTTAACTGTGAAATTCACTAAGACATTTGATCCTTAGTTTTTAATGATAAGATATTACACACATTTAAGTGTATACCACATCAAATGTATACCACACTCCTTAGTATATACTGTCCAATGGGAAAGGGAACTAAAGAGACCCTTCCCTGTCCTGACAAAGTTAACACAGAATTCCCTAAGTCTGCCTTTATAGTAATATCTATTTTGTATCAGACTTTGGGTTCTGTTCCTATAAATGTTAAATTCCTCTTAAGAGTGCCTTACATCTTTTATTGTAAGGCTATTTATATATAAAGATGTTACTGTATTTGCTGCTTGTTGTCCATTTTCACCATTGAAATCCAATTTTAAGGCTTCGGGTCAGCATTTTTCAGTTTGCAAAACTGTAATCCTTGAAAAATATTGTACATAAAATAGCAAGCTGTTTTGTATTTGTGAGAAGCTGAGAAAGTTATTACTCCAGCTTTTGCCAAGTAAGATGACTAAAAAAAGAAAAGTTTATCGTAGAGGATTACAGAAGGAAGAGATTTATGGCAAGTGTCTGATATATACCCAGTATCCTCATGTTCAACTAAACCAGACTTGCCCTGGGCCTTCTGGGGCACAATGCCCTTAGCAAGTAGCTTTCGACAGCTTTTTCAGGAAGCAATATTTTTCTTCAGAAAACTGTTCACTTCACTGTTTTTCTTTTTCCTTCTCTCCTGTCTTATCTTTTGAGTTCAGGAAGTATTTTAAATTTACAGCCAGCTTTGAAGGCATGAAGCAAGTTCAGCCCCAGAAGTATTTCCTGTTATGGCATTAATCTAATTCCGTGAAAGTAGAACTGATTTTTCATCTGTAAAGTAAAGTGCCTGGAGCAGCAGACCATTACTCTAGGTTATCATGATAAAGAGGCTTAGTTTTGACACCAAAGTGTTTATCAGCATAACCAGGGGAAGATTTCATCCTTTTTGTTGAAAGAGATATTAATGGATTATAATATTTCTTTGCTTCATGGAGACAATGAGTTCATATTGAAAATGTTGACCTGAAATAACAGTGTTCCCATAACATATTATAAGTTAATTTATCTAGAAAGCTACCAATACCTGGGGGAACTAGTTGTAAAATAATAATGTAGTGAGCAAGTGTGTCCTAAGTACATGATAGTGATAATTTCAGAATTATAAAATAGTTTCAGAGCTATGGCTGGAGCTGCGGTTTGCTTTATGGTTTCAGTGATGCCTGTGAGTGCAATTGATCTGATCTGCCTCATTTTAAGGATGTTGCAAAATATACTGCATAATAGCACTCATATACTGTAGATGTGAGCAACTTTCACACCTCTTTTAGTGGCTAAAATGGTGTTGCCTTTATGTTTCTAGCAGTGCTTAAAGCATTCGGCATTTAACTAGGAATGTGCAACAACTTCTACTATATCCCTGATTTCTAAGACTACCTTTTCCAGTGTCTAAGATTTTTTTAACATTTATGCTTTAAAGAAATAGTTTGAAGTTAGTACTTAAACTTGTCTGTGAAACCTAGTGCCAGCTTGAAACCTTGACTGCATCCTGAGTGTGTGACTGTACAAACTACATGTGCAAATCTGTTTCAGACTATGGGAGCTATAAGAAATCTCAGAGTGCAGTTCTTCCCCGCTCCAGTTCCAGTATCTGTATTTAGGTGTCTTCCCAAATTAGCATGCATCTCCATATTTGTTTGCTGTCACTTTAGAACTATGGATGGAGTGCATTCACTGGTATTGTGAATGTTAATATAATAGTAATTTTTACTACATGTGTAATGAATAGGTTCTGATATGGGAATGCCTGAGGACTAGGAGGTGATGCATTTTTTCCTCACTGACCTTTGGTTTGCATGGGAAGGAAGGAACCTAAATTTGTGCAGCCAGCAGGGAGGAGCATGCCCCAGGCAGGGATGGCAGCTAAAACAGGGTTCTGCAAGCATAGAAAAAAACAGAGATGCACGTGCCAATTGAGCTGTAAATACTCAAGGTTACAGCAATCTCCAAGAGTCACTTCAGTCTTGAAGGAAGGATAAGAAGCAGAAGGAAACCTGATTCTGAGTCTGAGTAATTTTCAGGGATGGCAAAACCTGAGCCTGTGGTTAGTGTGAAGGAGCAGAGTAGAGGGAGGGGCAGCAGGATTGTCCTGAGCATCAGCAGGCCTTGAAAGCCTCCTGGCTGAGGGGGGATAGCAGTGCAGTCTGCTCTTTCTTCCCTTCTGTGTCTACCACCTAATGCCAGCCATATAGGTGGTTTGCTCCAGAAAAATGTCTGTGCCCACCAGCACTAATTGTCTTACACCTTCAATCCTTAAGCTGTGAATTCTGTATCAATTCATTGGTCACTTGAAAAAAAAAAATTGCTACGTGGCATAGTATGGTTGTAACAGCTATGTGCAAATTCATTATTTTTAAAAGTGCTTGCTACATTTCCATGGCAAACAATATAGTCTTAGTCTTTAAGAACAACAAATAAGCAGCATTTTCCCATATCTACGCCTAAAAAAATTTAGGATATTCCTGTACCTTGCTCGTGGACAGTGTAGTGTATCCCAAGCACATTCTCCCTGTCCTTAATTTATGTTTTCACTTGTGTACTAATGTAATCTGTTTGGCTGCACTCTGAAGTGAAGCAGGGAACTGAGCTGAGTGAAAGAGACAGAAAATAAATGTTGGGGTTTTAGCCAAACACTGAGCAACCCCACAAACATTTCTCCCATACAACTCGCCATGGTTTAGGGATATTGAAGAGCAGTTCAATATCCCTAAACCATGGCCAGTTTAGGCCATAATCTTAGGCCAAATAAGAGCAGTGGGGAATGTAGAGGTTAGGAGTTACTTGCCCTAGCAGTGCCAATAGTAAAAGTAATCGTGGTCTAAATGTCTACATCACATTTACATTTTTAACAATGAAAAAAATGCATGTGTAAAGTACATTTATTGACCCCCGTTTCTAATGCCATTATGCTTGCAATTTATTATTTTGGACTTCCAAGACATTAATGTATTACTTAGTCTTAAAAATATCTTTTTATTTAAATGTGGGTAGGTGGTGTTGTAGTAACTGAATAAAAAGTGCTATATACACAGTTAAATTTGAAATATTTCAAAGAAATGCCTATTATAATGTTGCTATTTGGCATAATTATATAAAAACTAATGTTACTTGGTTTTGCTTGTTTTGTTTGGGTTTTTTGGGGGGGGGGTTTGTTTTGTTTTTAATTCTGTATCAAATTGGAATTGCCTTTGTTTATGCATTATCTGTTGGGGCAGGTCTGTGGTGGTGCATTCATTCTGCAGTAGATCTTCAGCTTCAAAGGCAATGTAACAAGCCCCTTGAGCCGCTTTTCCCCACAGCTTTCCCAAACTGCAGACTGGAAGTCTGCTGGGGGAGGGAATGGGAGCATCTGGGCCTGAAAGGATGGAGCACTTTCAACTCTGTGTTCTGTGCTGTAGAGCAGCTGTTGAAAGAAGGCAACCACCATGCGTTAGAGCAGCAATTAGCAGGGCTCTGGCATATGTTGAAATGCTCTCGTCCACCCCCTGGGAAAGTCAAAAATTATGTGAGATGCAAAGGTAGATGTCCTTTGTCCACTGTGTCTCCTGTATGATGCCTTCCTGAGATGGCATTATATCTTTAGTCTATTCATCAAATTTGTGTCTTTTGATATTTTGAGGAACAGAGAGGTGAAGGGTAAGAAAGTGATGATTCCTCAATTCATCAGTAGACTTTCTGCACATGATCAATATTTAAAAGCTTTTTACTGAAAAGTGTTGTCTCTGAATTTCCCATGGTTCCACTGGAGGAAGGAAGGGGGAGTTGTGCATTATTACAGGAAAATTATGTCTTGTTCTAAAACTGCACCTATGGTTTCAATTAGTCAAGTCTCAATTATAATAACGTAATGAGTAGTACTCATAATGTAATGAGGAGTAATGAGGAGGTGGGGGTAACCTGGGTAATTGCAAATGTGACTAACACAAAACACATGTAAAATTAGATTGCAAGAGCCTCCATTGAGAGCTTAATGGAAATAAAAGTCCTGTGATTACCATTGGTATGCACAGGAGACCCCATCCAGGTTGGAGCAGGTAGACACTTGCGTTGCTACAAGGAGCTCTTCCAGCTGGGTCACCCCTGTTGACAGCCAGCTCCCCAGCCAAACAGGCTTCATCTGGCTTCATGTAACCATGGGCGATCATGAGCAGCATGAAACTGCCACCAACAACAATTTAGAAGCAAAAAACACCTTTTGTGGGGAAGGGAGTATTTTTTGGAGAAGACCCTTGTAACTACTGAATTGGTTTGTCAGAACTATTGTTAAATAAGCATTTAGGTGTTTTTTCCCTTAATTATTGATAACTGATAAATGTTATCCTGGTCATATATATTTGTTTCTGACTTTCCGAGTATCTTTCTGTTTAATAAATACGGATGACTCTAAGCTGCAGCTTTGTGGTGATCAGAGATGATACAATTGTATTTCATCCTTCTACCAGAAAATGCAAGCTTGATAGGTAGTGTGGTAGCTGAAATGTAGAGGAAAATTGTTCCCTTCCTGTATGTTAATATAGAAGAAGCATGTATGACTGTGTTCACATCTGTAGCAAATATTTTTATCAGTCATATCCCTACTTTAAATATATTTTTTTAAGAAGTAATTTTGGGGGGCAGAAAGTTGAAACTGAAAATACGCTTGGGGTCTAAAAATATTTTCTGTTGTTTTGGTTGACAACTGTATCTATTACCACCTTACCTGAGGTCAAGATAAAAACATATCTATTATTTCCTTTCCTTGAAAAAAAAGAGTATGTCTTTTAGAACACATTGTCTGAGGATTCTAATCATACACAAAGGAATCTCTGTATTAATATTCTCCCTAGCAAGTAGGTCAACATTTTAGTTTAGATTATTAGAGATAATCCTGTTTTTCAAGCAATCTCTTAAGTTTTTAGGTATTTACATGCATGTGAGATGGAGATTTTACCAGGTAATAAAACAGCATTAATGAATGCCTGGCTAAATACAGTTCACTGTATTGGGAAAAGTCAGTATGGCTTCTGCAAAGGGAAATCCGATTTGTGCTGTTAGAAGGGCTCAACAAACCTGTGGGTAGGGATATCCAACTAATACAGCTATGTCTAAATTAGGAAGGAATGTATGGTTCTCAGCTGCCCAACAGGACTACAAAACAAAAGCAAACTAAACAAAATCCAATCCAAAAATTAGGAACCATAAAGCAAGGACTAGAGAAAAAGGTATAGAAGACAAAGTATCATTAAGTCATCAAAGAAATCCACACCTTGGATAATGCTGATAGTTCTGTTCTGTCAATTCTAAAAAGCTGTAACAGAACTGGAAAGAGCTCAGAGAAAGGCAATAAACAAAGATAAAGAAGGATTCCTGTATGAGGAGGAACATAGGACACTTTTTTTGAAAAGTAACAGTTGAAAGGCAGAAACTACAGAAGCTGAAAAAATCAGTCATAGTGTAAGAGAACACGTAGGAATCAACTGTTCGCTCTCTTACAAGGTGAGACTGGAGCATTACTTAGTTGAGCTAGTAGAAACCAGATTCAACATAAATACAGGTAGTAGACATGTGGTACAGCATTGGCAAAGGTGTTTGTAGATGCAAAATGTTTGCTTACAAGATGAGTTCTTGAAAGAATGATCCACAGAGTGTTGCCTTATATGAGAACAGACAGCGTGCTCAGGAAATTTTTTGAGCTGGAAACAACTGGAGGCTGAATGATTACATGGGGAAAGTGAAAAATGCAGCGTGCCTCGTTCTCTGTTTTCCCTATGTGTGTCCACTCATAGCCACTAGTAGAGGTAGGACACAGGACTGGATGCATCTTTGTACAAGTATAGCTGTGCTCAGTATTGAAAGTTGTGGCTTGTTTTCCAGAATGTTTTGAAACATTAAAAAATTTGTAATAAATTGTTCTTCTGCAGACAGACTTTTCTTGTGTACAGAGCTCATAGGAGCAACTGTGCTACTACTCCTTGTTTCCATGCTACTTCTGGTTTCAGTAGAAGTAGTAAGTTTGCTAACATGGACAAGTTTGGGGTTTGGGTAGAATAATATGGATGTGAGCACCTGATGCTCAGCTATGTGGGAAAATACAACAGTTTACATAAGAAAAAATGGAGAGCTGCAGAGTACCCTTTATGTAAATCCAATTATTTCATCCAACAGAGCTTCCTTTGGAGTGAAATATCTATTTTTACAGAGCAAATAGAATTAGTAACACTAATTCAAATAGTATATGTTGCCCATCAGTTCATGCCAAAAAAATAGTGACTGGAAAAATCTTGAGCACAAGACAGCTAAAATCCAAGATTAATTTCAGATGTTTCACTGTAATGGCAACAGATAGTTCCTCTTCGAGTGAGATGTGCAAAAACTACAGTCATAGAATATCCTGAGTTGGAAGGGACCCACAAGGACTATCACAGTCCATATCAAAGTCCATCTCCCTGCACAGGACACCCCAAGAATCACACCATGTGCCTGAAAGCATTGTCTAAACAATAAACTCTCAACTTTGGCAGCCTAGGTGCTGTGACCACTGCCCTGGGGAGCTGTTCCAGTGCCTGAACACCCTCTGGGTGAAGAACCTTTTCCTGATATCCAGCCTAAGTCTCCCCTGACACAACTTGAGGCCATTCCCTCAGGTTCTGTCACTGGTCACCAGGGAAAAGAGATCAGTGCCTGCCCCTCCACCAGTATTATTACTAGCATCCTTCTTTTGTTGCACCTCAGTTGTTACTGAAATAAAAATTATTGGGGGTACTGTGAATTCCTTTTGAAAAGTTCTTAGGTGAAGATCTGCCTGTGGCTTGTCTTTACACATGTGGTTTTGAAAGATATCTGTAATAGTTTAAAGTGAAACAGCATCCCTGAAATTGTCAGGCATGTTTTGAAGCATGTTTCACTGGTAGAATTGTCTGTATGTGTGAAGCTATCACTGCTCACTGGACTTGCCATTTTTATCAGTGTCTTTGACCATCAACCATATAATTCTAACTGTATTTCATTTATTGTCTTGTCTCAGCTCAGGGATTTCAAATCATAAGGGCATGACAGAGAGGCTTGATGAGTGCCTGTTACTCCTCTGATGCTGTTTTAAGTTGAGGTTGGCCAGGGGCTCTGCAGCCGGTGAGAGAGATCAATATGCCAGTCCCACAGCATGCATTTCTTCCTCAAAAAATAAAATCTATTATGCTTCACACATTTACTGCTTTCTGTTAGAAAGTTTTAATATGTTTTGTTTACAGTGCCTTTATTACTGTATGAGTGATTGTGTTGCACTGCTCACAATGCATTTATGTCCTGTTCTCTGTGTGAGAGATAAGTGTATATGTATTTATTTCTGCAAAGTCTCAGGTCAAGATAAACTTCTCTGGGCAATTTGAACACAACCGTTTTAGTCATCTGTTAGCCTTTGCTCATCACGAGGTTGTTGTTTTTTGGGGGGTTTGTTTTTGAAACAAAAAAACCCCTAAAACACCAAGAAACCAAACACCGTAGAAATTAGCGCTTGCTAGATATTCATGATGTCTGTTTTCTGTCATAGTGAGAAAGCAGCTTAATTGTTTTCAAGTAAAATTTTAGATTGTTGGATTGAAATTTGAATCATTTCTTCAGAAGTAGAAACGGAGCATACTGTTTCTCTTAAGATAATGACATGCATGTGCTCTCGACTGATTCAGTGTTTTGATCTCAGATACTCTGGACATCTATCATGTAGCTACTGTCATATAAATTACACATTAATGCCACCAAGATTTATTCCAGTATTTGTAGTAGTAGAGGTTCCCTTCATGATAAAATATTAAAAAATATAGGATACGTATCCTGTTATTAGAAATGTAATTAAAAAACCAAAAATAGCTACCTACCTAAACATACCAAGCGGCTGCATCTCTTCCAGCTTTCTGCTAAAAACATATGACTGATTTAATTGAAATATTTGAAAAGCTTACAGAATTATTCACTTAGTAAATTAAAAAAATCTTAATCTTTTAGGATCCAGTCTTCTGCATTTGATGAAGGATATCTGATCCATTGGTTATAAATTTAATAATATCTGTCTGTCTGAGATACTAGTGAAGATGTCACGAACCAGTGAGATTAGGTCATGAGGACCCTTGTTACTTTCACTAATATTACAGGAAAACACATTTAAACCAAGCCCTGTCACGTGTGCAGGCTTCAGAGCCAATAGAAATATTAATATATGTTTAGATACTTTTGTGCTCCCAATCCTTGAGCTTCATTTCCTGTTTCCAGACACTTGTAGTGTTTTATAAGTCCTGACAAGTTATTGACTAACAAAGGCAGAAAGAGGGGACTTGAAGACAGGGATGGAAGAGCAAGGTGACAGGGAAAGATGGGCAAGGAAGGAATACAGAGGATACGTCTTCAGCTTAAAATATGAAATCACACCAAAAATATTCATGGTGATGAAGCTGACATTTGGAAAACATTCCAAAAAACCTGAGTATATATGAAAGAAGGATAACCCCTCAACAACTTTCAGGCAGGGTGTGCCCCACAGGGACAAGGTAAAGGAACGTTCTTGGAGTAGGACTACGTTCAGAAGACACCAGGAACAACAGCTGGCCTAACTCCAGAGTTTGGGATGACCAATCATGGCAATACCCATCACTCCCACTTGAACAGGAGCAGGTACCAGGGGCTGCTAAATATCTGTGGGAGATTTGTACAACTATCCCTTGGAGGAATGTTGTACTAAGTAAATTGAGCAGTTCTGGTTCAGTGCAGTATGTTTCTTTTTTTTTTTTTTCTTGTAGCTAAAACATAAAATTGAGAAAAGAGACATAATTGTTATGTTATTTACAGTGACAGAGGAGGAAATGGAAAGGCAATAGGGAATTTATAGAGGTTATAAAAACAGTAGGTAACTAATAGGAAGTTTGTCTGTGCTCTTAATTACTTTGCTTGTACCTTGATCTTTTTCACTTGCAGTTTTTCTGAAGTTAGAGTTTTAAGGTAGGAATTGAGTCAGCTTTTATGTATACATCACCTGTACTGTAATGAAGATGCAATCTAGATCAGAGACTTTGAACATTACCACAACATGAATAAATAATAAAACATTATTAATAAGAAACAGCAGCCCATTTGCACAGGATGCACAACTACCCTAAATTCTATATATGTCAATTGTAGAGGAGTTGCAAGCTTTGGGTTTCTTGAGTTAGTGCACATTTCTGGTGTAGAGAAGATTTCCTCAATCTATAAAAGGATTTGTCATTGAAAAATAACTACTTCTGTATGCAAATATCCATTAAAAGAAAATACATGTATATTCTAACAAAAAATAAGTTATCTGGATCTAGCAGAACTTCCTGCTTTTGAGATTTTAAATTATTAGATTGTAAGCATTCCAAGACAGAAGGTGTTGGGTCATTTCTAATTGTAAAGCAGTAGCACAATGAAATCTGAAGTAATATTCATCTTACAAAATAATTTGTTCAGAGGTCTTACCTTCCTTTATGTTCTTTGCTGTTTTGAAATGTGGAGATATCAGGCAGCTGACAAAGAAAAATATCAGATGTCCATGGATAGGAACACCCTAATAAGCACTTAGCAAGATATTTAATGATTAACTGTGTGCATTAATTAGTTACAAGTGTTATATGTCATTAATAAATCTATACTTAATTACCATATTATATACTGTATATTTGTTTTATGATTAATTGCATACTAAAGCACGCGTGTACATGTTTGTAAATAAGTGATGATTGCAGAGTAATTATTGTTAAATTTATTTAAATGAATTGTTAACTATATCCTTGTAACCTGCTTCTTTCACTCAGTCTGAGACTGAATGAAACTTGTGGTTGGGGAAGGGGGAAGATTGCACACCTTGTTTATGTATTTGCATGAGAAACTTCTGGGCTGTAATTCTTCCTGTGTATTTTCAGGTTAAGAAACCTGAAAATACACAGGTTAATGCAAAACAAATTCAAAAACAGAAGCCAAGTTTTAGCAAAGGCAGATGATAATGTTTGCTCCTAAGTTTGTGAGTATAATGTTTTTGTCATTTCGGATGTTGATAAATGAATAAGAAAAAGTGATCCTCTTGTGTATTTGGCAAAATGTTGTCCATCTATGTACAGTTCCTTAAGAGAACAGATAAAAACTATATGCATTTTATCTTTGTGTTAGAAGTGATTATATAAAATATGCCTTACAGTCTATTTCTGCCTCATTGAAAGTTGGACTAAGTCTCATGTAACTTCAGCAAAATCAGGGTGTTATTGTTCTACACATAAGAAACTGGTTTTGTTGCTTAAACTACTAAGATGTAGCTGAAAACCTGCAGTTTTTTAGATCTATAAATTAAATTCTTCATCCTTTAGAGGCAGATGACTTGAGTGCCCACTAGCTCTTTTTAAAGAACAAAAAAAAGAGAGAGAAAAATCAGGTAATTTCTGTATTTTTTGCCTATTCAGTTTTCTAAGAATGGCAATCAGTTTCATTCTTATTCAACAGGTTTTCTGCAATACATGTTCTTCAGTCATTTTCAGTTAATATCTCTGGGCATACTTTGTGTAGTAGATAGCAGAAAATGACATGTGACTGAAAAAGCAAGAGGAAGGTGTTTCACCCACGCTTGTTTGTGCGGTACCTCTTAACTCATCATAAAAAGCTTGGCTTATTAGGATATGCTTAGGTTTTTTTTATGAAAACAAAGCACTGAGTTTGCACAGGCTCTTTAAGACATTTGAGAGCTCCAAAAAAATTAAATAAGAGGCGTTTGCTCTTCAGATGTCCATCGCTTTGTAATAGTAAATAAGAAAGCCAATGATTTATTTTTACCAAAAAGTGAGTTGTTTCACTGCATTTCTCAGTGCACATACAAAGTTCTCACAAAGCAGCACTGGTGTGGTGTTGATCCTTTCAGTATGACTGAATGTTCAGTGGCAGATTGCGAGAAAGATGAGGAAGGTGGCAAAGCTGGAAGCAAGTGATTAATGTGAGTCTTCTCTTAATTGCAAAATGTAAGTGTTCTCTCCAGAATTATTAGGAGGAAGAGGGGGAATGAGAGAAAGTTTGTCTTTGAGATTAAATAATGAGTCTGTAGCCATGAAAATCACCTTGCTTCCTGGTTGTACAACAGAATTTTGGCTGGGAAACTTGCTGTTTGGTTTAATTCAATAACACTTGTGAAGCCTTCTCAGCTTCTGTTATAATTGCAAAGTATTAGTATTATTTGCCTTGTTGTTGACAAAGTTCTGCTTTGCTGTCCCAAGACCAGTTCATTGGGCAGTGCTTCAGAGGTGATGACTGTATGAGAGATATCACGACCAGGAACTTTTGGCCATATGAGCAAGAGTACAGATCTATTCCATGCATGTGCACAGGTACCCACAGAGATGTCTCTCTTTCTGTTCTAACTGGAATCCCTCAGAGTCTCAAGCTTTGTTTTTCCTAAAGATACCAGGATGGTGTCTACTTTAGATATAGTTTGCAATTTGTTTTGAAGGTAACTTCAAATTTTTCTTTATTATAGTAGAAATCTGATTGTAATTTTTAAAACAATTTTTCAGACATGAGAAATAACACTTAGGTTTTATCTCACGATACGTTTACGCTAGCGAATGTCAGATTTGGTACTTTCAGCCTGCCAAGTAATCATAGAGAAAGTTAAGGGAAACTTTGTTTCCTGATCACACATACACTAGACTTAACACATACTTTAGATAAAGATAATAAAAAAGTTGTACTATATAATATATTATTAACAAAAATAAGATAAATGCATCTTCTATCATTGGGGGGTTTTCAGCAGCCAGCAGAATTTGCAAGAAGCCAACACAGATGCAGAATTGCTGCAGGACACTATGGATTTTCCTTTCTCTCATCAATTGCTAATTAATTTTGCTGCAGTTAATCAAACACTTATATTGTTCTAGTTCTTGTTTTTTATAGTAAAAGAGAACCTCTAGTTCAGCTGAATTAAACTATTACAGCATTATGAGATGGAGCCAGAAATGAAATCTGGCTTGCATGCTCAAGTATTGCAAGTCATGCTTTTTGGAAAGCAGCCCATAATAACTTGAAGTTTATAGAATTTAACTCCTTGCTATTCTTTAAGTGCTCCAAGTGCTCCATTGGATGTCATGGCCTAGATTCATTAACTAAGTTCTGCCAAAGACCTTCTGTCTAGTACTCCCAAGTGGCCGCCTCTGTTTCACAAGTGTTTTATGCAGTACAGCACAGTGAATGCCAGGTTTTGCAGATTTTAAACAGGATGAGTCCAGCCTCACTATGCTACTTCTGAGAAAATAGTGAAAATAACTGAATGAATAAAATTTTTGAAGTATAAATAATTACTTTAAGTAATAATGTTTTTTAAGGTGCATGTTTTAAAGACTAATTAGCCACGCTGTCTTATCTTCTTACTTTATCTGCTGGTCAATAGCATGTTAATGCATGAAGAAGACTTCTTTACTTCTCACTGTGCTGCTTCTACTAATTTTAGTTTTGAAGATGTTCAAAGAGAAAAAAGTACCAAACTTCAATTCCATCTTTGAGCAAGGCTATGCTGTTAAAAATCCATTCTGTGCAAAATATAAAAGTTTTTTATGTACAGGAGTATGCTGGAGAAAATCCAAGTTTTGTAAAAGTATAATTTTTTTTTTCTTTTGTAAACAGGAAATGCTTCTTTCTTTGGGAAAATAGTATAAAACTGCCTTTCATTTTGGTAACATATATTAGATACCTAAGAAAGAAAGGCAGTGTAACAATGTAGATTTAAAACATTAATTTAACATAATGAAGTTAAAACATTTTCTAGTGTTCCAGTAACATGGGATACAAGACTAGTTTGACGGCTTTCATATTACTTGGTCTTTTCCTGTCAGGACATGTAACTAAATGAACAGCTAGCAAAGTTTTCAACTGCCATTGGATTCTCAGGGCATACCCTTTTTACCAAATCCATAATAATTAGTGTAGAAGGTCATTCTATACTCAAAACTGTAAAATAACAACGTAATAACACTATGGGAAAATCTGTTGAAAAACAAAAAGAAATGAGGTAACAATTGCCTAACGGGGACTATGGACTTGTGCCATGGTCTGCATGGTCACAGGGTGAGTAGGAAATGTTTTTGCCAAGACTTTGACTACTGATCTGCTCCTATTTGTACAATAAGAAATAACATGATTTTTTAGAAAAGTGGGTATTTTTAATTGTATGCCATTCCTAATAATATAATAATAGTGTAGTCATAACTTATAATCTGACACACACATCCTTCTGCAGCCCTCTTTTTTCCCAAGCAAAAATTGCATGTGATATATTTCTCTGTTTTCTTCACTCTTCTTTGTGGTATTCTGTGAATTGCTGAGTGGTCTTGTTGATAAGGGCAGAAGGAATGTACTGAGACTTACGTGACCATTATTGAAATACAAGAATCATCAGGAAGGTGCAGCAGTTTCATGTTCTGTACCTGCAACATACTTCAATTTTGGTATTTTCAGAGCCAACAGGTCTGTAATTGTGAATGTACATCTGGGATTTCCACAGTAAGCATTATTTCACTGTACCTTTGAGGAAAATACAGGATGGCATTCACTCATTTATCATGTGCAAGGTTAATGAAAGACTTCAGACAAAAATTCAGCAGTCATCGAAACGAATTCCTTGGATAACTAATATAAAAGCCCTCGTTTTCAGAACTGAGTATTTGCTATGCATGATAATAAATATATCCCTTCTGTTAGAACATTTCTGTACAGTTTTGAAATATTGTTCACATGTAGAAGATGAAACTTAAATAGCAGTCATGACTGGCCAGCTAGTCCAGAGAAGACCTTAAAATTAAACTAAAATAATTTCCCACTTTACTAGCCTAGATGTGGTAGTGTTTCCTTCAAAGGAGCTTTAAACTTCTATTAAACCTTTCAATGTTGCACAGTAACCAGAGGAAATTGTGACAACCATTGACATGTAGACAGTCAGAGTAGATCAGGTCTTTCAGAGTTCCTGCTGCTGTTTCCTGCAATCTTGGAACTGTGAGCGGTACAAAAAATAACTGTGGAAGAATACTGAAGCATTACATACTGTGTGGAAGTCAAATAGGAATTATCACTGGCCATCTAAAGGCATGAGTGGGAAACAAATGTGAAGTTACCTAAATAAAAATTTCAGTAAATTGAAAGAGAAGTTAAAGGGTTCAGTACTCAAAGCTACTTGGGTGCCTCATAATACTGATGATCATCAAGAGTAGTTTCAGAAGTAGTTAATATCTTACATGCCAGTATCTTCTTTAAAAGCCTGTGAGGGTTTCTAGTGTTACCATGATGAATAAATAAATTTCTCCTTCTCTTTAATTTCAGCTTTTCTCTTTTCCTGTCTTCTCAAGCCTCCTCCTTTCTTATCCTGCTCTGCAATTGGATGAGTCAGAAACCATGACACATTTAGACATATCCCCTGAAATCCTTTCCTGTTGAAGTATTTGTCACATTGAAATGAGACTAGTACTTTTCATGCTGTTGAGAAATGCAAGTTTGGGGAGCACATATTGGGATTTTTTCACAAAAGCACAATAAGGTATGCTCCTCTTAGTGATAATCTAACAGTTGTGTACTTTATGGGTGAGGATTTCTGCAACCACTAAAGGGCAGTGCATGCTGCCTTATGATTTCTTTTCTGCAGCCATTGAGCTGTCTGTCTTTGCTGTTAAGCAGATGGAGATAGGGCCCATTTCTGGGCTTTCCTTTTTGAGAGATTTGTGAGCTTGATGCAGTTTTCAGCACATAAGATTAAAGGTCTACAGTTGTGAGCAGGACATGAAGAGGAAAATTCTGCCCTTCCTTTGTTCCTATTCAGAGGCCAACTGCCTTGTGCCTGTAGTTAATAAAATAGCTGATTGTTTTTGAAACAACATTTTGTTGGCCAAAAAATTGACTTATGTTGCAAGAAGAATCCTAATTTCAGCACTGGTACTGAAACAGAAATACTATACAGATCTAAAGGTCTCATTATGCTGAACACAATGTGTGGTATTTACTGTGCTGTTGAAACTCTTAGCTTCAGTGATGAGTAAATATGATCAGGTTTTGGATGAAGCAAGTAAACAAACATAATAAATGAAGGTATTTGAAATCACGTTTCTTGTTTATGTATTCTGACAAGTATACTTTAATTATTGATCAAGACAGTAAATATGCAGTTGGTTACATTAAAAATTCAGCATTTTTCAACATTTAGCTGGCAGTATCTATAAAATATTCTTAGTGGCATGATTCTTTTACCACTATATTGCTCCTGTTGGACAATATTGGTGTCTCTTTAAGAATAAGTATCACCTCACAGTACACAGTATGCGTGAAAATGTTGTCTTAGAAGGACAAGACTACTCTGAATCACTGTGCTGTTATGTGTGACAAGTATTGACCAAGTACATGATATAAGAAAGTGGAATATCAGAGCTGTGCTCAGTGGTTATTGGGTTAGTAGTTTGTTTGGCCTTTTGGGTTATTTTAGTTCTCATGGTAAATCAAATTAGGGGCTCCATTAGGTCGAACTAGGGAAGTTGTTACTCTAATGACAAATAAATATATTTTCCTATATGCAGTAAGGAAACAAAATTCTGTAACAATTTAAACAAGAACTTTTTCTTCTGGGCAATTTTTCACAATCTGAGGGATCACTTTTACTTAGGTATCATCATGTTTTCAACCAAATTCTAATGGCAGAAAGAATGAATAAGACTTTTTTCTGAGTTTTCTGAGGTTTTTTTTGAGTTTCTATGACAGGAATACAAATGTGAAATACGTACTTAAGTATTTGCCAGGGAGGATATTGTTAAGGAGCACACTGAGTGCTTGCTCAGGGTGCAGCTGCAGTGGGAGCTGCAGGTTGAGCTCTGGGTGGGAGCCCAATCAAGAGGTTGGCACAATGAAGGGCTCAGGGAGCTGTGTCCAAGCCAGGGACCGGTCACTCGGGGACACAGCAGGGCCAGGGACCCCAGACCTTCCCATGCTTGGCCTGTGAACGTATAAAAGCCCAACAGTTCCTTTTCCATGGTCCCTTCTTGGGACCAGCTCAAACTGTTGTTGTGTTATTTAGTTATTGCACCAAGATTAAACTGTTTGAAGGATTTGGTCATCTGAGCCTCTGCTGTGGGGAGCCTGGGAATGGAGCTGGTGAGGAAACCTTGTGTGTGGGATGAACAGGGAGTCCCACTGGAGCTGTGCAGGGCCTTTGGTGCCAGCAGGGGTGGTGCAGATGTGACTGCCAGAGGGGCTCCTGGATGGTCAGACAGGGAGGTTTCCTTAACAATGTGCAGTCCAACGGCTCCCAATTTCTCAGACTCACATCTGATTGCTTACTAGGTCTTTATAAAGCATTGCCATGTTAGGGAGCCCCATGGCATCCAGACCAATGAAATATTGTACTTGGCTCAAGATTTTACTTCAGTTTGTCTTTTATGAGAAGAATAGTATTTGAACTAAGTGGTGATAATATGTTCCTTTTCCAGCAAATAGGTATTCCAGGAATCTGATTCTGTGTAGGGAAGAGTAAATGACCAGAGGAAAAAAAAGGTTTATGCATTCTGTACAGCTCTGCTTAAAAAGAACAGAGGCTTGTGAAAAAGTATTAACTCCAGTACCTGGTCTGCTTCTGTTAAAGCTAGTTATTTTTATTGGATTACTTGGAATAAACTAAATGGCAAAGCAGTAAAGACAGGCTATTTCATTTTGTATATTAATATGCTGAGGTTTTTTTTGTTGGTGGATTGAGCAGCTGTGTTTTGTTTTCTGTTTATATCAATTTTTTGAATTCTTGAAAACAGTATGAAAATCTATCATTAGTGCTTACTGTTGAAGCTTTAAAATGGTGATAAGTATTTAAAAAATAAAAATCTGAAATCATCATAGTAAGGAAACAAGGCTTTGAGGCTTAGTTCAGTATTCTACTGGAAGGTGGCTGTTTGCTGTACTCTATTCAGATGGTTTCCACACCAGATTTTTTTGAGAGAAATGTCTGCAAGATGGAACTGTAGAGGTGACTTTGTCTTTGGAAAAATAAATTGCTGGATTTGATCAAATTCATATCTTTCAGTCTTTACTATTTAAAAAAATATTTTAGCAGCATATTAAGATAAAGCATAGTCCTCACATCTTTGTCATTCTATGGAGAATTGAATTCAAGTCAGAGTTACTTCATGCCTTCTTTTCACGTCCTCTGCTTAACATTTCCTGGAAAGATTATTATTTTAGCTTAAAGAAGACATCCAGCACTGACAAATTTTGACCCAAGTGGGAAGTTTTACAAAGCCATACACAATTGAGAACAGTCTTATAACTGGAAGTTTGAAACCACTTAAATAGTTGTATGACACTGAAGGGAAATCCCTGAGATAGCAAATTAAGTTGCCAGTTGGGTGTCAGATGGGCTGTTTTTCCTGGGGGTATTTTGCAGTTGTGAATTGAGATCTTGTACATCTCACCTTTTGTCGCTTGGGGATATTTTTGGGGGAATTGTATTGGCGGGGTTTTGCCACTAGTCCAGTAGGTGAAGATCTTCAGTAAATGTCTACCAGAAACAACACTTCTTTGTCTGAAGAGATTAGACCTGGCACATGCAGTGGCCACAAAGGCTACGTGTCCTACCCGTAATGATCTTCCTTGTCGATAGATACAGATTTGGTGACTGAAGTGTGTAAATCCAGTTTGCAGAGCTGCAGCTGTTGGTTTGGCCCATGTCTTTGTGGGGAGTCTGGTAACCCTGCAGAGTGACGTGTTTCTAGAAGGTGCCATGTTCTGTTCTGACCTTCCTTGGCACAAGTGTCCCAGGGCTGAGGTCTGACAAAGCCAGGGCGTGGCAGAAGGTGCTGCTGCCAGCCTGGGCTCTGCTGGGCTCTGGCTGCTGGAGGAGCGGGCGGGCACACTGAGGTCTCAGCACCATGGGCTCACTGCTGGGGAAGGGGCACCGTTTCACTACTGAATGAAATGCATGAGTGGCACCAGCTCCAGCAGATGAGTCTCTGTGGTGTCCATAGTGGTGTGTGCTTCCAGTCCTCAGTGGGCTGACATTAATCTGCAAGGACTCGCTGCCTAGGGTGAGGTGGAAGGGTTCTAATAAAACAGCAGGTGCTTCAGTTCCACGCCACACCTCTTTCCATTTACAGCTGGAGGTTTTACACTGCTATAACCATGGGAAGATGCATGTTTTACACATCCATTTGACAAAATAAAAGTCTAGGTAGAAAAACTTCCAGTATTTAGAGGAAGCTTTTAATGTGTATTTGTGTATGTTTATTTTTTAAAAAATTTGAATTGCAGGAATATGTTGCTACTGAATGGTGTATGGCCTTTTAAAGAAAGAAAAGAAAAAATCGCTGCCAACTGCTGAACAGCTAATTCACTCAATATAAAACAAAGATGCATTTCTGTAGGGCTAACGACATGCATCACATCTCCTTGACAACTGCTCTAATTACCTCAGCTTGGACGATCAATATTTGATCTTTTTCCCACCATACAAACATGTCACTTTAACTGCATAGCTTTCTCTTAGCTTTTTGATAATTTGCAGCCAAGTGAAAATGGTCCTTTCTATTTGTTCTCCCTGGCTTGAGGCCAAGGGTTCTCTCAATAGTATAATGCAGTTCATTGATATGAATTTGTTGATCTCCTGGGTAGGTTTTCACAAATTTAGGGCAATTAAAAATCTTTGGAAAGCATTTCAGTTGAAGTCAATAATTTTGCTTTTAGAAATTACTTTGTTTTATAATCATTTTTCCTTCATCTGTTCATAAAACAACTTCAGGAAAAAAAAAGACAAAGCACCATTTTATTGAGTAGCTTATAAATACATAAAAACACAGCTTTCAAACCTAGAATTAAGCAATAATTTAGAAATACTTTAATTGAAATGTTTAATTTGTAAGAGTAAGAATTGTTTAATTCTAGTTTGGACTCTAAAAAGTAGTTCTTCAAGGGAAGTCACAGCTGAAGTACAGCATTATCTCCCAAATAATTTCTATAAGAGATGTGAACACCAGACTTTGGAAGATGGACTGATGATACTTCCACTCAGTGAACACTAGTAAGTTGCTGAAGTTTGTCAAAGTGTTAGTACAGAGGAAATTATACTCTGCAGTCCAAAAAAACTTTCGTGAATTGTTCAGTGTGGCCAGTCAGAAGCAGAAATAGGGAGGACCCAAAATTTGGGCCGTTTAATTAGTTATAAAGTTAATTAAAATGAAAGTGATTTTATCAGGACAAATAATTTTTTGTCATGTGGTGTATTTATTAATTTTGTTTACTTTTTTCCTATGCTTTCATGAGGGGAAATCTATGTTGCTGCAAAATACTGTGATTACCTCAGGTGGACAGAGTAAGATTTTTTGCTATCTGGAGTTGTATAGTTGTATTGTTATTTATGCCATCTTTAGGAATTACCACTGAGCTCTTGGTGTTTTATGGAAGAGTTTAAATTCTTTGTTTAGTGCATGCTGTGTTTATTAAATAGCTGTGCTGCGTTGAATTATAATCTGTTCATAGAGTAAAAGGCTGCTATGCCCAAGGTTACATTGAAATCTTTCCAATTGCTCATATCTGCAAAACAAATTCCATCAGAGACCAGGGCAAAAATCTATCTAGCTAAATACCCTGTATCTGATAGTGGTCAGATATTCCTTAAACGTTTAAGGAAATGGGAGGGAAACTGTGTCTGTCTTCTGGTGTTCTGATAGCTTGTGCCTGTCAGCACTTAGGGACTTCACTGATCTGGAGCTGAACCTCCTCAGTTAAGAGCGCCAAGTTCCCATCATAGTAATGAACAATTAATTCATTTATTTAAAGAAATTTTTCATTTGACATAATAGAATTCTTCCCTGGTTTTTAAAAATATATTCACACTGTGAAATTTTTGCTTCTACAAAGTATAGCATTTTAATAGAAATCCTGAGAATTTTGGTAGAGATTGCTACTATTCAAGAGCTGCTTAATCTGTAATTTGGAACAGAGTACAGGAGTAAATCATTCAGGACCTATACCAGACAAGCTGAGTATTAATAAGATGACACAATTTCACTGAGTGTAGAATCATCTCCTTGAAGGCAAAAAATAATTTCCCATGAAATACCTTCTTTGCTTAGGCTAATTAGATTCACATTTGAAAAATCTTCACATTTAGCAATGGCCTAATTATTTAGCCAACTAAATATATTGCTTAACTAAAGAGACAGTCAAAAGAGGAATTACATCCTGTTATTTGTATGAAGTACATTTTTTTAACTACTACAGGAATTTGGGTTCAGCTTTATTACCACAGTTATTCCT
The DNA here is from genome assembly GCA_013399835.1 of Leptocoma aspasia. NCBI lineage: Eukaryota > Metazoa > Chordata > Aves > Passeriformes > Nectariniidae > Leptocoma > Leptocoma aspasia. The sequence goes on from VXAX01002113.1 coordinate 305,321, forward strand.
GTGAGAAAGTCCAATTCCAGAAGATGTGTAATCCTCGGGGAGGAGGAGGATGTTGAGAGAGGGGATATTAGAATGAAAAAGTGGATAGAAAAATGTAAAGGCTAAACCATTAAATTCAGTGTGTCCTTATAATGTGTTCCTATATTGTCAAAGCACCATTTTCCATTACAGGATACGTGACGTTGAACTCTGGAGGTTGCTGTCCTTATTGCTTTTTAACATACCTTTGCTATTTCTGAACCAGATGGGTCACTTTGTCCTTTCTTTTTGTTGTAGTTACAGAAAACAAAAGGCGTTGTTGTGGTATATGTTTGTCAAGTACATTTAGATAAATGATCACTAACTTTCTCACAATGAATCTACTTAATAACCCAAACTCTTCAGAAAGTAAAATATCTCCAGGAGCCATTTCAGTATAAGAGTTGTATGCAAAATGGTGCAATAATTTTCATGCACCTTATAAGACTTTGTTAATTAAAAGTAAATAGGGCTCTTAAGTGGAAAATAAAATTATCCTATTGCTTGAAATACCTTGATGCAGTTTTTATTACAGGTTGCATATGGTATCTGTTAGGAAGTTGAGCATGGTTGGTTGTTGAATTATTGTGTGGATTAGCTGTAGTATTTGAAGGTTCTCGACTTTAAAAGCATGTGTCTGTTTTAAATCCTACATAAATTCCTCACAGTTTTTTAGAACAGTCTGTAACTCTAACCAGGGCATTTTTAACACCACAGCTTCAAACAACAGCAGGAGCAAATCTAAAACATTGCTCTGAGTGGTTTCATAACATCATTAAAAGATTTCCATTTAATTAGATAAATTCCCCTTTTCTGTAACTTTTCAACCTTTCTCTCCTAAGTCCTACAAGGCAAAGGGTGAAAAGACTAAGTGAGTTAAATATTAAAACATTAAAATTGGCAGTTTAGAGCTCATGAGGAAAAGAAGGGGAAAAAAGAACTCATGAAAAACATATATTTCATGCATATTTTAGATTTTATTTTAAGACTTTCCCAAAACTATTAGGGATATTCTTAGTAAAGAAATATTATAGGCTGTGTTGTCTCCCAGGGCAGCTAAAGTTTCCAAAAGGAAGTTCAATCTGTAATACATCTTTCACATGTTATTTTAATAAAAAAGCAAATATAATTTCTGTGTTTCTACTGCTAAATGGAGACTCATTGTTTGGTCATGTTTCCCTACATCAGCAAATACATTTAGAAAGAATAAAGTAAATTTTATTATAAGTTATCCTGATGTGAAACATTATGTCTCTGTTGCAGTAAAATTGATTTGAGGTTGAATGTGAAAATAGCTTAGCTGATATCTCCCAGGTTGTGTCTCCACATGTCCAGGGTTTTTTTTACATTCATGGATTCATTGACATGTATTTCCATGTTTGCAGCTTTTCATGGTATTAAGTTCTTTCATTTCTCCTCACTTGAGCAGAGAAACACTATTGGTATTCTAGTACTGTGATTTACAGAAGTGTAAACAAAAGAGAAATTACATTTACTTAGTGTGCTGTTACCATTTCTCCAGAGCAACTTGTAATTTGTATAACGGAAGTCAAGAAAAGCTGTTCAGTGCATATAAGCATTGATCTGCATTGTAAAACCAATAGGTCTTTCACTATTGTGGGTCATTAGTCTGAAATGTACTGAAGGAATCATAGCAAGTCTTTGTCTTTCTAATGTCTCTAACTAATTAGTCTTACTAACATCTTGCTTGTCCCTGGTATTGGTAGGAAGTGGATTTTCCACCAGTATCGTTACCACATCCAAACCTTTTGATGCCTTGTGGTATCACAGGCAGCATATGTTGTTCTTTGTCTAGGTTTTGAGACACAGTGAACATTGACTTTTTTTAAGACATGAATTTGGTTCAAACCATTTGAATGATGAAATCTGTTTGTTAGAATGTCATAGGAAAGTGGTGTTATAATCAGGTTTCTTGAGAAAATGGGGGCGATGTATAGCTAGACCTCACATAAGTATCATAGGCTGAAACCAGAATAAATCCTATGTTCCTGTATGTTGGTACAAGGGGAAAAGGTAGCTACCAACTAGTCTTTATTTATATAAAATGTTCTTGCAGAATTATTGCAGTGATGTCCAGGTACCTGTCTTAACTAGTTCACTCCTTTTAATAGACAATTGACATCAGGAGGCTGCATTCTGCTGAAGTTATATCCGTGCCCTTTTTACTTCCCCACAAGAATCATGTGCCCATCAGCAGGGGCTGATATGTTGATCAGTATTTTTAAATGCTTTTAAGGCTTTTAGACCAGGTGTTATCTGAGGACTCAGCTTCTCTGGTCCTTTGTGAGCTGGTAAGAATGCTGGGGTATTACTGAGTGATTGACAGGGCCTACTTGTGTTTTGTCATCTACTTCTTATATAATGCAAAAAAGTGTAAGAGAGGAAATACAGAATAATACATTTATCAATTTTTTTAGTTTTGTATAATTACTTCTAAATCTCCTTGCTTTTTTTTCCCTCTAATACTGTCATGGAAACTGCAGCATCTTTATGATGGAATTGAGGTAACTTTTTCTGAAAACTCTGTCTGGAATTAATTTTTATTTGGCTTTTATTTTTTGGTCACACTGCATAATTTGCCATAATCTAACAATTCTTACTTTACTTATACTGCCTTTTGAAAGTTGGGGTTTTTGAAAGTTTGCACTACATGTTGTTTATTAGGGATACAACCTGACATCTCTGGTGACTTCTCAGAGACTCTCAAAGCACTTTCTAGATGATGTAATTGATACATCATATAAAGAATCAAAAAGAATGAAGCTGCTCAATAACTCACAATGGTGCTGTGTGATAGTTTAGAACAGGAAGTGTGGAATAACTATGTGCAGCTGGATCTACAGGATGAAATTAAATAGACAGGAAATACTTAACCAAGCTGGAATTTAACCACATCCAAAGTGGAATTTGATGTGGAAACTAGCACCTTTAATTATATGATTTTTTTTCCAAAGGAACACTTATGACTGTATGTGATCACAATTTTCTTCTGTTGTCACTGAAATTCATTGATTAAACTAAGTTTTACTTCTCTTGTAATAATGTCAGGATCCTAACTGTCTTTGGTATAACTCCCTCTGCTGTGCAGTATTTAATTATTGAATAGAAATGCTTTTATGGTTTTCCAGAACTAAATCAATAATGAGTGATTTTACTTTTACTGTTGAACAAAAGAATTGCAGCTATTCTCCCAGTCTATTACTTCTGTTGTTTTACTACGATTGCAGCATATGGACTGACTGTGGTCACTATTACGTGAGTTGCATGGAGTAAAACACAGTCAAAACCGTGCTCTTTCCTCTCTGTCTCAGGAACTTTCTCTATAAACTTTCACACAGATTTACTCTTTTTTCATCCTATTGTTGTAGTGCCTTGGAGCCCAATGACAGATCCAAGCCCTGCTGGGATGCTAAAAGAAATATTTCCTGTTGCAGAGTGTGCAGTAGGGACAGCACATAAAAATAAGAACATAGCAATGATGTTGGTCTGAGTATTCCAGAATTCCCAGAATCTCCAGTGCTAAAAGCTTTTTAGTGGACATGGAAAGGGAGAGCTTATGGGAAGCTGTCCACCTGCTTGTGGGACAGAATGGGATGCAAGCACGTAGCTAATTGTTTCAAAAGTGAAGTAGCAAGCAGTGAATGCTTAAACTAGATAATCTGGTTTAAGATGGGTATCAAAGCCTGGAAGAGAAGCCAAGTCCCAAATACTCGGTTCAGGAAGGTGATGAATGGAAAATTATTTGTATTTCTTTTTCAAACATGGTTGGAATAAGGTGATGTCTGCTCAATTTAAGCTGTGTGACTAATAAGTAAGGGAAATTTTCTGCAGAAACTATTAGAAGAATTTAAGTGACAAGATAAAAAAAGACTTGAATTTTGAATGTGGTTTGAAAATAGGGATCTCAGTTTGGACAGAATAGGGAAGGACTAAAACAGAGAAAGGAGAAACAAAGGTCCTTCCACTGTCAGCTGAAATGTGTTTGGTAATGATTACCTCAAAACAGGCTGGAGGCAGAGGATATGTTAAACCCACCTGTAGAACCACGTTCAGTACTATAGAAGGGAATCTTGCAAAAGAGGCACTGAAAGACTTAGGTAAGGGCATTTAAAAGGGAAAGGTTAGCAAAGTCAAGAGAAAAAGAACACTTCAGAAAGAAGAATTTACATCAAAATTTACTATACCATTAAAGGAGTGCAAAGTGAATTTGGGTTGGAAGTTGGTGGCTGTATTATGGAAAAAGTGCAATAGCCAAAAAGATGGGAGAAGGGAACTTGGAAGTCAAGGGCCATTATCAGTGGATGAAAGGGCAGGATGATGTATTAACTTGTTATTTTTTACTTCTAGCTCTAATCCTTAAGAATTATAGAAAAAAATTATATAGAATGTGCTACTTGAAAATTAGATGTCTTTATTATAAATTCTTTTTTATTGTCTTGCCTTCTATACCTGTTCTTTCCTTTTCCTTGTTAAAACAGTTGGCCAGTCTTTAGCTTGCTATGTTGCACATAGTGTCAGTGGTATCTTGAGGCACATGTATCAGCACAGCTCATAAATGGAAGCAGCTGGTTTCCTCTGCACTTGTGAGAATGTACAAACACACAACCAAGATCTTCAAATCCTCTGTATGCTTTGGATACAATTCCTATCCTGAAAAGCCGTGCTGTGATTTCAATTAGTGCAGATGTGCACCAAGCCACCTTATTGGCTCAGGAAAGAATTCTTTTGTTTCAACACTTGAATTACTAGATCTGGTTAATGTTACCAAATGAAAAAAAAAATAGCATCACACCTATAGTATTAATCTTATTCTCCAGTATCTGAAAAAACCCTGGCAGAGAAAAAAAATGTTGTCATCTCACAGGGAAAAGCTGAATTCATACACAGGAACTGCAGGATTACTTCAACATTTTACTAGTCCCCTGTAACACCAGCAAGTCCCATAAATGCCTAATGGAAAAACAGCAGAAAATGAGATCTGCAGCAGCCTTTAGAGATCAAATTTATGTTGCTGAACACTTTTTTCGGGTCAGGTTTAAAGGTCAGAAGAAAGTGGATAGATTAAATTTACTGATTTTGCCAACTTTAAAGACCCCTTTTAGAGGTTTTCTGTTTCTACAGGAAGCCCCAATATGCTTTTAGATAGTTTTCTGCAAGAACTGAAATGTATAGAATCTTTATTGGTTTTTTCTCATGTGAGAAAGGCACTCATGTAACAATACTTAATTATCCACGGTGTGCTCTTGAGCAGTATCTGATTTAGATCCAAGGAGTGCTATCATCTTGGCATAATTAGTACTTCCATTAATAAAGTTTTTTGTGTATATTAATTTCATACACAGGCTAAGATCATCTATCACAAGGCCAGTTGTGACACCACAGTGACAAAAATGGTAACCCAATTCATTTTCACACTTGTGTTAAAGTTTATCTCCCTGTTTCTCACACAATATTAATCTCTTCTTTGTCACAAACAGAAAAACATCTTCCCGTGGGCATCACTAACTTTTACACTCTGTGCTCCTTTAAATGTTAATATAATAGAACTTACTAGCCTCAGTGGAGAAAAAAGAAAGCAGAATACAAAATCTTACCACAAGGGACTTTCTAGATCATCAGTCTCTGCAAACACTAGTTGCAAAATGAATGACTGGAAGTGGGAGGATGACTGTGGACAATATCTTCATAATCCTAAGTAATGTGGGCATCGTGCCAAAAATGTCATTTTTAGAAACAAAACATAAGCTTTTCTAAAGGGTAGTAATACTCCAGAAAGACAGGCTGAATTAAAAGCTCAGTTTCTGTATATGAAGCAGTGCAGAACAAGCAGCATATTGGTATAGCTGTGTTTTGAGGGAGTAGAGGAAGGAGGGGAATTTATTTATGTGGAGTTATTTCATCAGTCTTTAAATGTATGGGTAATTCAGTGCAAGATTTTACAATATTAGCTCAATATCAAGTCTTAATACTTCCCAATTCAAAAAATTTTGACCTGGCCTCCTCAGTGTTCCCTCTTAGGAAAATCTTGAATATGTAGCAAATGCAATTGTTCTCCAGTGTATATGACTACTTATAAATTATCATGCTTAAATTATAGTAAATATTCACTCAAAATGCCTTTTCAAAATTACTTTGAATTGCCACTTTCTTTAACTTTCCAGTGGATAATTTTCTAGTATGCGGTGATTTTTCGGACATGATATTTTCAGAGTAGTTCACAATTTTATTAATGTCAAATTGCGCAAAGACCGTAGACAGCTGTTTTGGCTTTCAACTGTGTGAATTTCCTGTGTACTCATTAACATTAGTGATGGTTTTGGAACGGGAGAATTGAGTGATATCTGTAATTACAGATTTACCAGTATCTCCATAGTGAGGTACTTTATTAACTACTCATTAAAGAAAAGCTTTCAATACTAAGTTTTAAACACTAAAGACTGTTATTCTCCAGTTTAGTTCTTTAGCAAAGCTTCTGCTATGATTTGAAGAGCTAGCTGTGATGAGATCTTTGTGGCTTGCATGTAGTCCCATGGGATGTTTTGTAGCTTGAACTCCACTATTTATGAAGATTTTCAAATTTAGCCAAATTCAACCAAATAATTCCAGTTTCAGGGCTAACTGAAAAATTTACTGAGATAGGAGCTCAAATATCCAAGCAGTCTTAGAAAAATACAGTTGTTTTCCACACCCACAAACACAGAAGACTGCCTGACCAGATATGGACCTTGCTGAACTAAATGGAATAAAGCTTAACACTTGGGTTTCAGCTTAAAAACAACTTGTACCAAATGTGCACAAACTCAGGGTAAATCTGAAAATTCTCTTTTTGGAGTAGAGCTGATGGGACAAATTTTAGTAAAATTGGATACATCTGCAGTGGTATCATATATCAACCAAGAGGCAGACAAAAGAAGTAGGAATTTATTGGAGGAATCCATCTGACTTTTCTTGTGGGCAGAATTACATCTGGCATTTGTGAGAGTGTGCCATTTCCCAGATCTTCACAGTATGCTGGCAGACTTTTTTAGCAGGCTTGGATGTTCATTCGAGAGAACATTATCTCTGAATAGATGCATAATTCACTGTAGTAAAACCAAGGTACACATCTCCTCACAATGGACTCTTTTGCCATAACAAAAATATCCAAAGACAAATACAAATTTGTAGCAGGCAGTCAGAAGAGCAGACAAAGTATTACTCTGTCAAAATGCCAGACATTCAGAAGATGTTTTATATAAGTTTCAAACATCTCCTGGTCATCTGTATCCTCTTCTCAGCATAGAATCCTCATAGAATGATTATGATGGTAATTGTGGAAAATTGATAATAATCAGTGGCGTTAAATATCTGAATTCTAAAATGTATCAGAGTCTTGAAATTGTTGAATATTTTCCAAGGACTGTTATTAACAGTGAATAGTCTAAAGTTCCTTTGCTCCATGATTAGAGTGGTCACGGATATGGCAGGGTATGTGAGATGTAAGAAATTGTTGTGGAGAGCAAATTGCTAGAAAAGCAAGTTCATAGGAAGATTTCTGCAACTCCTGTGTGTGTGAATGCAGTTTGTCAGGAGTAAATAGGGTCAGAAGACACTTCAGAGATTGTTTATTACAAATATACAGAAGTACTGCTGTGCTGCAAACTGTTCTCTGAAGTTTGCTGTTTCAGCAGCCTGAAGTATTATTACTCCAAGGTTATGGATGTACATTAGGCTTAGACTTGAGTCCTGTTGGATTTACAAAGTTAAGTGCATAAGCTTCACAGCCTGAGGCTCTTGTTCAAGGGGGACTCATGTAATTTCTCTGCTTCTAGACAAGGCCATGTCTGCAGTTTCTAACAGTAATTACCTCTGGCTAAACCTAGCAGTTAGGTGATATAAGCATATTCTATGATTTACGTATATCAGTTGTAAACTGGTAAGGTGTGGATGAAGCCAATTCTTAACTGGTTGTAGTTCACAGTGGATAAAATCAGTTGAGTGCTGGCAATAGAAGATTTGGACACTCTGTGTTGGGTATTAAGTGTCTGAAGTACTCATTCCGTGAAGCTAGAGCCTCAAACCTTTGCCAAGTGATTATATCCAAAAGAAGTTCTTTCTGTTGGAGCAGTTTGGTCTCTTTTGGTGCCCAGAAGGGAAACTTCCTATCGGACTGCATATCAAGAAAGTCAGTTTCCAAACTCAAGTTCAGCAAACATAAAATCCAGACCGGTGGTGCTCATTTGTAAAACCTAAAGTAAAGCCTATGCCAGCATGAAATTTATTCTCCTCTTTGCATTTCAGTTTGTGCCTCCGGTGACTGATTTAAAAAATTACCTTTTTTTAAAGCAGCATCCATGAAGAATAGGTAAATGGATCAGCACACCAAGTTTACCTGCACAGGAGCCACAATCTGTGATGAACAATTTTTCAATAAGTGTCATTTGCAACTGTTATAAAAATCTATCAGTGTCTGTTTCTGGTACAGAGCAACCGTGCTGACAGCTCAGAGGTGAGGGAGCTCTGCTGTAGAACTGCAGGAAGAGCTGAATGTGCCTGCATGGTTCTTTCACCTGAGTGACAGGTCAGAAAGAATAGCTCTCCAGCCTCCTGGCGGCTCTTTGCGTATGGAAACAATAAACAAGCAATCCATCTGTTTGTGGATCTTCTTTAAATCATTGATGCTGAGATGTAATATTTTATAAACCACTTCCAGTTAAAATTTTTTTGCTTTGAGTTTCATGAAATAAGATTTCCGTACTACAGAATTACAGAGCATAAAGGGAAGAGGAGTGAAAGGCAGTTTGTGCTTCAGATTAGTACATATGAAGTGAACAAAGCCATCCATTGTGTTGCATTTGTGTCACTGTTGCTAGATATTAATTTGATATTAACAGACTGTGTTAAAATGGGGACTGAAAAAAATGTTGAAACTTTTTTTCCCCTTGACTGCTCCATCATACATTATAATGTTTATTGTTGAGATTAAGTACTCTCTATTCAAGCAGTAACAAGTTTCATAGTGGAACAAAAGTAAGTAGCACTCATGAAATTCATTTTAACAAAAAGTATGAACAGAAAGATATGAAAACTATTGATTATGTTGTCTGTGGTGACATACAAACAAAATGATAACTGTTCACATCTATACAAGTGGAAGAATGGCAGTGTCAGATTGTGCAGAGATTAACATAAGAATCTGACATCTTTGGTGAAAATTTATAATTACAATTGCTGCTTTGGTAGAAATTAGAATGAGGGTGGAATCTTGTCAAATAATTTTTTCTGTTGTTCATGTCATTGCCAACTACTTAACCCTTTGATTATCAATGATTATTGCTATGGGTAAACGTGAATGTTGTAATAAGTTTTTCTGTGATTTGTACCAGTTCTGAACATCTGTTTCAGAAGGCAACTTCTTAAGCTTAATTTTGTTCTGCAGAAGATGTTTTAAATAGCATCATATAGATACTGCTCTCCAGGGCAAAGTTTTGTGAAAATGGCTGATTTGTGTCTCGACTGCTTTTACTGAAGAAAATTAGAGCTCTAAACATCAGAAAATTGAAGAAAGGTAAAGAATTTATCTATGACTGCTGAGCGCTGGTTTCAAGGTACCATCGTCACTTCTGTTTCTTATCATTTACAGAAGTGTTTGATACCACTCTGCTAGCTTTGGTTTCTTACTGGATTCATGACTGGGTTGGACCACAGATGTTGCTGAGGCTTTTTACTCCTGTCCATTGTAGGCACAGGAGTAAAAAGGAAATCCTTAATTTGCATAGTTAGGTGTTTTGAAGGGAGAGCAAGCTCCAGTAAGTACCAAACCATCTGACTTTTCTGTAAATGAACGCATGTCATTGATACAGATGCATAAAAATATATCAAAAACTTGAGAGACACTTTCCATGTTTGAAGAATGCATGCTGCATTTTACTTTGACATGGACTAATAATTTTTATTCCCTAAAACGAGGTTATTCTGTTACACAGTTTCAAAATGTTCCTGTTTGGCTATTTAAAAAGTATAAATTCTGTTTATCTAGCATAAGGAAGGGATTTAAACTCTCTAAACTAAGTAGGTGATTTTGAGATCCCAACTTCATTTTCTTATGAAAGCACTGAAACATAAGCTCAAATGCTGATTTTAAAAGGAGTGCTTTTTCATTTGTCTTAGCTATGTGCCTCAAATATGTCAAAGTTATTCAGTGATAGTCTAATCCAGAAATCATGCTTATAGTGTATAAATTAGCACACAAGTTAACACTGTTAGATACATTATGTTAGCTTTAGTATCCATTTTTCTTATTCTCTCTGTTTTCAGGGACACAAATTGAATGGGCAAAGATTCAAGTAAAGGGTAAATAAGAACAGGGAACATTTTTTCATAACTAATATTCTGATTAATATTCTGTAACAGAGCTCATTCCTGTTCAAAGGACTGTCTACATATAGGGTTGTAGGCATTATTAAGATCACATTCACTTCATAATTTGGAATTCAGAGATGCTCCATGTGAAGAGGAAGGGCTGCAGAAGGATCTCAAACTCTAAGGTGTTCTAATGCATCTACGTGGTTTGTTTGCAAAGTGTATACATTTGTGGTGTTTCTTTCAGGGTAAAATAGCTAATTTCTGATTGTTAGAGTACCACCTGGGATGCTCTGCTTTGAGATACTTTTTTAGAAGCTGATAGAACATTGGAGACTGTCCACATATTTTTTGTCCATACTTTTCAAACATGCAAAGATCTAGCATATAATAGATTTTTACAATAATTCACATTGCAATGGGTTAGCTATTGCAACCCATTAGAGGTTAGAGGTTTGCTTATAGCAAATTTGAAGTTTACAGTTGCTTATGTTCAGTCATTTTGAATACTTCCAAGGATGTTCTAATGTTTGATCCCTGTCATGAAAATTCTTTTGCCATGTGAAATTTCTTTGAATATTGTAAAACTCACATAAGTTTCAAAAGCAGTTTGATTTATATAATTTTAAACATCATTTTTAAGAACATGAATTCATATAAATCTCTTCTTTTTCCCTATGCATTTCAACATTTCAAAAATAAGCTGATTGGATTGAATTAAACCACACTAACTAATTTGGGCACTAACAAATAGAAGAGACATTGGTTCAGGGGCTAGGTCTGACTTATAAAACTAAAATTGTCATGTTGGAAGTCTCTCCTTGAATGTAACCTTGTTTCCATAAAGTAAAAGTTTTGGAGACTTAAATGAGTGCGAAGAAGTCACTTAATTACTAGTTAGCAGTGATTCTCTTAATTGCTACTTGTATTCTGCACTGTTATTTTCAATCTGTAAATTGACTTGGAACTATAAATTCTCATTTACATGGAACTTTACAAAATCCATTGTTTGGCATACATTAGAAAATAGTGCCCATATGTTTTTACTGTTTCAGAAAAAGTGTGTAACATTGCACAGTATTTTTAAAATCAGTACCACATAATCCTGCTATGAAAAGTCGCATCGTGTTGCATATCTGAGCAGCCTCAGTCAGTGTTTCCTGAGCCCTCCCTGCCCCAGGAGTGCTTTACTGGAATATCTGAGCTGGGCAGGGCTGTACAGGTGCACTCAGGTGAACGTTTGGTGCTGAACACAGCCCAACACCCACTGGAGGCACTGGTGTCCCACTGAGCTCAGATACCTATTCCTGAAGGCTCTGAAGGTCCCTGGCTGCCTTTTACTTCCAAGGCAACTAGAGGGGTGTTGTCACACATTCTTAGGGAACACAGGTATTTCTCACTATGTTACAGAGGCTTCCTGTTCTCAAAATCATTTAACTTGTAAACTCACTGATATTCTGCATCAAGAAAGGTTAGCTGTCATAGGTTGGCCATCTAACCTGATCTTTTATTGATCTAAAACTTTTTTTTAAATATTGCATTGTTAATTAAATTGAAAAAAGTGTTTGTTCTGTCATATTTCATGTATCTTGAGTGTGATTTTCTGTGAAGGTGGGCAAATAATGTGACGGGAGTGGAGTCAGTTTCAGGTAGAGAAGCATGGAAAATATTCAGTAGAAAATTAAAACTTACTTAGGGTATGCAAGTGTCTTGAATAGCAGTCCAAAGTGAAGCCCCTACTGAAGTCTCTTACTCCCCCAAGAATATGACATTACAAAAAACGATGTCTTTACAGAAAATAATGTCTTAGCAGGGAAGTTTGCTCTGAAGTTATAAGATCTGGAAGTAAAAAGACTTACTCTGTTCTCCCTGGTTACAGTAGTGGTCCTGCTATTAAAAGTGGGTTTCTGAGGTATGAGCTCATAAGTTCATTAGAAACAGAAACTTAATGTAAGTATTATTTGGCTCTAAAGAGCTAATAATTATGGGTATTTCCCCATCACCCTTGGCATTTGAAGGAAGTACTTATTCAGACTATAATAATTAATGCAAAACACTTACATAGCTTGTTGTATTCAAAATATTCTACAGCCAGTTACTATTACCTAAATTAATTAAGTGAAGATATCTCTGTTTAGAGCTTAGCAACTGTCCACATTTCAACTATATTAATAATTATTAGAATTAGCATAGATCCTGACCCTCATTTATTTGTGTTCAGAAACAAAGCCATGTAAGAGTCTTTCTATAATGAAAATTAAAAGGCCAAACAATAACATTAATGTTCTTTTAAATAATTAATTTTAATGTGTGGAAGTGTGAGCAATAAATGTTTTATTGTAAACCCTGATGTGGTAATTAATCCAAGTGATTAGGACCTAATTGCATGTTCATAGTAAATGTTATATTTGCTGTGAAAGACATTTTGTTGGAGTTGTGGTTTGGAAAATAGAGTTGTGAGAGGAATGATACTTGAAAGAAATATTTAAGACACTTTCTCGTGACTTGGTAAGCCAGAAATTGCGAGAAATACATCCTTTATTATTATGCCAATTATGTTTTTAGCTCTTCTGAGCTTTTCGTTGCACTATGCACTTATTTCTATGCAATAGTGGTGCTTAAACATGAAAGTAATATGTAGGCCCTTTAAACTCAGCTGAGAAGTACCTTGGGGACTGGGAGAGGTATTTGTTTTATTAATCCTTTACACCTTAATTTGCAAATAATGGAAGTCCTACTATTTCATAAGGCTGGTCATTTCTTTAAAGCAAAGAATGGGTCATCCTGTGAACAGTGTGCCCTGGTTGTGCTTTGGAAAGCCCTATCACACACCAGATTAATTCAGATCTGCACTGGAGCTTTGGAGCTGCTCCAGAATTTCACTAATATATTGATGGAGTTTGGATCCCTCTTTTTAAAAAAAAAAATATTTTTGTGGGTGAGTTTTTCCTTCAGCAAAGTTACATACTTTAAATACACTGTGGGCTTCTGCAGTTCTATATAGAGCTCTGTTTTGCCCATAGTGAGTCTGCTTTGTTTAAACAGACTCAGTTAAAGGATGAGTTAGCATTTGAATAGTGCTATAAGCTTCAGAAATCTTTTGACTTACCACTTGATCATTTCTTTTTTCCTCTTCATACCTACCATGCTACGTGTTTCTGATGATACGATCTTTATTAGTGAAATAATATGCTCTTTCTTTGGGGCTCTTGAAATATGTTCTAAAGATGATGGTAATGACTTTGATTAATATTTAATCCCCATGCTGCTATGTTCTTATAAGTTACAAGATCTCAAAGGTAGCTGGGGTAGGGAAAAAAGGTTTCTGCTGAAGTGTTAGTTAGAGTACTTAGGGAGAAAGATACCTATATTTCATGTACCTTGTATTTGCTTTCAAACCTGAATATAAGTGAAACATTTTGTACCTTGACCACATTGTTGACAGGGGAATCTATAAGGTGGACTTATTGTCCAGGGCATGGGACCCCTTCTTATGTTTGTTTATGTTATGTAACTGTTGCATTCCTCTGCATCACCTGGGGATCCTGACAGAGGCCACAGGTACAGCAGTACATACTAGTATAGAGCAAGAGCTTGGTGGGACTTGTTTTTTCCTTTTGACACCCAGTCAGTCACTGGTGATTATCTACTAATATCAGTCATTGTTTCACTCTGAGTGTTTAATCTGTATTCATAAAATAGACCATTGTGCTCATATAAGCACATTTAATTAAGCAAATACTCCTATTTGTTCTCTTCTTGTTCAAGGCTATTTTAATAAGCAAGAAATGGGCCTGTTAAAAGTATTTACTTAGAGAGCTTTCAAACTGAGAATTAACTGTCTAGAGAATTAGAAATTCTCTATGCATTTGTAGTTACATAGATTCTCTCAATTTACTAATATACTGTAAATATTATGTACACACCAAACTTGAATGAATTCAACATATGGTTGATGTTTACATAATTTATGAGATGCCACATTATATTAATGGAACTACCCATATACAAAAAAGCAAATGTTGCGCTATCATAGAGGCCCTAAATTAACCATACCTTATTCTTGAAGTGTTTATTTGCCAGGGCAAGCATCCTGGTATTGTGCTCAAAATTTTGGCAATTAAGATTGAAAACCAGTTATCTCACTGTTCCAAGCATCATCAATAATATTGATGCCAATTTTTAGACTTCTGGATATTGTTTAATTAAACAATAAAAAGTATGTCTGAGTCTATTTTTTTGTTTAAACACAACACTATCCTCATATTAATAGATGAGTTAGACCTAATAAAGAGTTATTTTAAAAAGGTGAAATTGTTTCTCTCTTTAATCAGCAATTTAACAATTTTTTAAGATGCATGGCTTTCTCAGTAAGGATTAAATTGGTTTTCAATGGAAAAAAAATTGTGGTAAAGTGGTTCTGGGATACTAGGAGAAATGAAGTGGTTTGCTCTTTGTCATAGCTTGCTTGATTTGCAGCTTATATTTTATTGATGGTAATACGCTGTACTCTATAATATCTATCAACACAAAATTTCAGTCATTTCAGTAATGTTAAGTAATTAAACCTCCCACTGGTTCTGCCAATGGAGGTGTATTTGTCATTATAACTATTTTGCAAGTGGGTAAACAGAGGCAAAAGAGGTTGAATTATTAATCGAAGTAATAAAATCTCTGGGCTCCTATCTCCCAGATGATGTTTAGTACTTCCTCCAAAATTTTGTTAAAAAATCGGTGTAATTAAATGTATACATCTCACTCCCTGAGCTTAATAAACTCATGTAAAACTGTATGCTGAATTTGAGAGAGCATATTTGAAAGGTGTTTTTGCTTTTTCACAGAGGGGCTGACTTAAGGGAGCATTGTCAAGCCAAATTCTTAAGCTCATTTTGGCAAGATGAATTAAGATCTTAACTGACTTTGTACTTTTCAGGGAACTAGGAGAATTTCTTTATTTGGGATGACATTTCTTTACACCAAAAGTAGGTATATTACTGTTCTCTGGCACATGTGTTACACCTCATTGTTAAAGTACACATCTACACTGTGAGGACACATCTCCTAAGTAAAGCCTTAACATGGCTTAGAACAACTCCTGGAGAGTGCCAAATTTAAACAATAGTAATAAGAATTGAAAAATATTTCCAAACTGTTTAAAATTTAAAATAGATTGGTAATATATGCATAAAATAATTCTTTTCTTCAGCATGCAATGCCAGATATTGAAGGTTTTCTGCTACTGATAGATACAAATATGGCAATAATGAGAGTTCACTCCAGCAACAAAAAAGCTGTTCAAGTCTGAAAGCAATCCTCTCCTTCTGACATGTTGGCACCATCATAGAGGAAAATGTCACGGTCAATATAAGCACATTTACTGACAGTTAGGTTTTTTCCTATGTTCCTGAAAACTGTTTGAAACTTGGCTTTTATCAAAAACAGAAACACTGGCCACTCAGAATGATAAAACAATAGTTTATGGCTTAGTCATTTTCCAGTTATAAAGCAATACTTTCGTAAAAATAAACAAGGCATACAGGAACAAGCCAAAACAATTACTCAGAGAGATTGTTGCATTCTTGCTGTCCTTGCTTCCTGATTTAAAACAACTGTCTCCAGTAGGAACTGGACAAAAAGCAGTGGGTTTTGTTTCATTAAGTAACTGCTTGCTGATCACTGAGATCACTGAGATAAGATTTATCACTGAGATAAAATATAGTTCAAAAATGTAATTGATACTGTCTAAGTACTTTCTAAATTCCTAAATTACCTTTTACAGGAAGAACAGGTACATAGATTAAAATAATGTTCATGTATTTCACTAATTTACAGACCGAACATTTCCCAAGTGGATAGTTACAAAGAGCTTTTGTCCTTTCTAGAGAAAGTAAAATGCTACTTTAAAGCCACAAGAACTTTTATTAGTAAAGATCATGTTGATTATTTAGTTTGTAGGAGTTTGTCAGTTATTTCTGAAGGGTTTTTCCCCATACTGTGAATATTTTGTTATCTGCATCATCATGACTATTCTGTCATAACTTAATAAGGAAAATAATTTAACAATAATTGCAAGCAGGAACAGGATGAAAGTATGAATGTTCAAAACTGAGAGATTCAATAGGTAAGAGGTCAGTAAATCTGCTAACTTGACAGTCTTGCACATTCCAAGTAGTGTGCTCAGATGTTTCAATGTTAAAGGTAGTTTTTAAATTGCTCCCTGCTCTTTTAAAGTCACATAAGTGCTAAGACAGATGAAGAGTTTTTGCTCTGTCATTCCAAGAAGATTCTGTTCTGAGGGAAGATGATTTCATTGCCATGTCTCACAGTGGGTGGGACATGGACTGCACCCCATCTGTGCTCAGCAGTTCAGAGGCTGGGATACAAAAGTCTTTCAGACTCTTCTGCTTGTAAGAGCACCTGGAAGCCTTGTGTAAGTTCTTCCATCTGGAGCAGTTACCTAGTGGTTCATTCTCCAGCTCAGGAATTGCCATGTGTTTGGCCTCACTCTTTCCAGGCCATGGTATTTTTGCTAGCCTGCAGCAGATTGGACTGATGGCAAAGCAGAGCTGAGGGATGCCTCTTCTGCCCAAGTGTGTGGCTTCAAGCTCTCTTTCTGTGCAGAATATAGGAAACCTAACCAAACCTAACCACGTCCAAAAGCTCTGACTTGGTTGTGTCTGTCATGTAATGGAGCAAGGTTTTTTGGCACCTCAGCACTCTCACTCTTTCACTAGAACTGCCAGTACACTTGAAGTTAGATGATTTCTGTAGGGCTTTACTGAATCACAGTATTTATCAGGACTGTCACTACGTAACTGTCAAGCTTTCTGTGTGTCTGAAAAATACCACCCTTTAGATGGATGAGAGTGTGATGTCATCATAATTGCATTTTTATGTAAATGCCTGCTATAAAATAATTTTGGATTAAATGATGTGTTCCTTTCCTGATGGCAGAATATAATTTGTCTTAAATGGCAGCAGACTGTTGTATCTGTTTTACTGAAAGTTAAATATTTTGATTCACACTTACGATTTATTGATTTTACATTGTTACCAAATGGCATTCCCAAATCAGCGCAGAATACCGTGGTTCAAAATCCTGTCATTTATATGATAAAGTTGTTTTCGTGTAATCCACTCTGCAAATGGGAGTGGCAAGGAAAGTGGAAGAAAAAGAAAGAGAAGAAAGAGAAGAAAGAGAGAAAGAAAGAAAGAAAGAAAGAAAGAAAGAAAGAAAGAAAGAAAGAAAGAAAGAAAGAAAGAAAGAAAGAAAGAAAGAAAGAAAGAAAGAAAGAAAGAAAGAAAGAAAGAAAGAAAGAAAGAAAGAAAAAAAGAAAGAAAGAAAGAAAGAAAGAAAGAAAGAAATGCATTTTAGCAGGTAGTAGGTTTGAAAGCAATCCTAATTTTTATTATCTCTGTTTTTGAGGCAATATTGCTTCCTTACTATTAAACAGTAATAAATCCCAAATTGCAAGGCTGTTTGTTATCATCTTGCCATGCATTTGTTTGGAAATACTCACTCAGAAAAAAAATCTTGATCCTGATCATGCA
Organism: Leptocoma aspasia; assembly: GCA_013399835.1. Taxonomy (NCBI): domain Eukaryota; kingdom Metazoa; phylum Chordata; class Aves; order Passeriformes; family Nectariniidae; genus Leptocoma; species Leptocoma aspasia. The sequence goes on from VXAX01002113.1 coordinate 323,252, forward strand.
AACATTCCGTGTGCATAATCCAGATGAATTCATGTGCATGAATGCAGTGTAAAGCAAGACTTCTCAGCTTGGACAGAACACCTTATACAGAATTGCATTCACCAAAGTCAGAGCTGTGCTGGTTTCATGAGGTCATCTCTTCAACACTCTCTGTTTCTGTGCTGCTGACACTTTTGACACCCTTAATTTGCTGCCTTCACATCTGCTATAGCTGGTGCTGTAAGAGCTTAGTGTAGGTCAGAAGAAACCTTTTGGGTCTGTGTGTGTGATAAAAATGAGAGAGGTGGCTTACAAGACAAATTACTGGTGTGTAAACTCACCAAATCCTTCCAGTAATGCTAGTGTCTACAAAAAAAAAAAAAAAANAAAAAAAAAAAAAAAAAAAAAAAAAAGTGAAAGACTATCCAATATTCACAGTACCTGGCATTTCTTATGAGGTGCATCAAAGAATTCCTGAATATTGTAGAAGTGAGATTAATGTTATATTCTCTATTGACTTTGTCCTCTGCTATTGTATGCATCTTATTGAAATTTAAAAGCTCCTAAGTTATGAGTGACTGTATCTCCCATAGCCATGTGTCTGCAATACATGAATGTATTTTTCTTATTTCTTCCTTTTTTTTTTTCTTTTTATCCCACAAGGAAAATGGGGGGTTTTCCCCACCAAAGGATTGTATCTAAATAAAAGCACTACTTACAGTGCCTAAGAATGGTATTGCTTTGTGCATGTGTACATACAAACATGCATATGCATAATTCAACCTACCGTCCTATTTTCCTGGTGTGTATTTTGGTTCAGCCTTGCTCTCTGGCTTGTGGTACAATGCTACCTTCCTCCTGGCATAGAAAAGACACTCATTACATTTTGAGCAGCAGAAAATAGTAGCACATCATGAAGCAATAGCATCTGGCATACTCTATCAGCACACACCAAAGGAATGCTGTGTGCTGCAATATATCTGATAGCCTTTAATGTTTTATAGGTTTTCTTAGTGTACAGTATTCCTGCCTTTCATTTTCTGTGACTGCATTGTTCAAATGTCACATGTCCTTCTATCATAAAGTCATCAAGGTTGGAGGAGACCTTTGAGGTCATCAAGTCCAACCACCCATCCAACACTACCATTGTCACATCACCCAGCACCAGATCCTGATGCCTCTTAGACACCTCCAGGGATAGTGACTTCCTCACATCCCTGGGCAACCTATTCCAATGCCTGACCATCCTAACAGTGAAAAACATCCTTCTAATATCTAATCTGAGTCTCCTCTGTCTCAGCTCTAGGTAATTTCCTCTTGTCCTCTGTAGTCAGAGTAGAAGAGACCAGTCCCCACTTCACTGCAATCTCATTTCAAGCAGCTGTAGAGAGCAATGAGGTTCCCTCTGGACCTCCTCTGAAGACTAAACAATCCCAAGTCCCTCACCTATTCCTGTAAGACAAGTTTTCTAGACCTTTCCCAAGCCTGGTTGCCCTTCTCTGGACACGTTCCAGCACCTCAGTGCCCTTTCTGGAGTGAGTGGCCCAGAACTGAAAGCAGGTGTGGCCTCACCAGTGCCCAGTACACTGGGACAATCACTGCCACACTATTCTTGCTACAGGCCAAGATGCCATTGGCCTTCTTGGCCACCTGGGCACATTGCTGACTCATATTGGGCTGGTTGCTCACCAGCATCCCCCTCCTTCACAAAGATGGATGTAATTTCACAGTAATTTCATTTTTCTATGCAATGTACATTTTCCAGGCTGTTGGAACTTTTGTTTAACTGTCTCATCCTTTGATTAGAGGTATTTTCCTCATGATTGTTTTAAGTACCTTTGGGTTTTGTGGGCAAATAGGATCCCAAAACTCTCTGTAATAGTCTAAGGTGTGTAGGTGAATATAGGATATCTTCTGAGGAGCCTCTTAACCTTCTTGTTAGTGGGAATAGAACTTCCTGCTGGTGAAATACCACATCTTTTATACCAGTGATAGAGGATACGCTTATTCTCCCACTCAAAGCTAATGTTGGCTGACAGTTAATTGTTAGAGTAGGTAAGAGTAGTTGGCTTAGGCATTCCTTTTTATACATCTGTCTGGACCAAAAGCAGTGGCACCTGCAAGAGCCTGCAGGCTGAGTTTCTAAGGAAGTCACAGAGCAACGTTGCTCTGAATCCCAGTGAGATATTAGAAAACCTGGGCGTTTTAGGGGAATTTATTCCTGGACGCAATTGTAGCGTGCTGCAGTAGGGTGGCCTGTGGCTTCTCTGGTTGTAATTTAAGCTTAGGAAGCTGGGTTACTGTAACTACACTGGTCATAGCTGCATGGAATTCCACTAAAAGTAGAGACAAAGTCAATTTAAATACCTGAAGAGGGGAGTTGAATTAGGTTTCTTTAAATCCATATCTGTTCAGATCAGATTTTATTTTCTCCCTACTTTCTTAATTCCATTGTGTGGATTGTACTGCTACAATTTAGTTTTGCAAAGAAATGTTATACTTGGAAAAGAGTTGTCATACACAGAATTCTTAATTTCTAGATGGTTTAATGTCAAACAGTTACTTAAAAAATATAAACAAAACCGTGGAAGAATGCAATTAAATGGCAGAAGTGATTTTTAAGAAACCCAGAAGACAGAGCAATAGCCTTTGAGATTTCCTGGCCTTTACTTTACTTACTGCTACGGATCTAAAAAGCAAACTCTCCTATCTGTATCTCAGCACTTTTATGTTGCCTTTCCAAGGAAAAGGAAGTTGGATGCAGGCCTGAGGTGGATCTCATGGGAATAGTGTTCTGTACCTTAAATTACAATCAGATGTATTTTACTTCAGATGAAGTTTTCAGCCTAAAATTGGTAAGAAGCCTAATTATTTGACCAGGTTACTATTTACATAGACCACTGTAGAGCAATCTGTCATTTACCCAGAGCTGGCAACACGTTACCCTTGAAAGATTTTTATTTTGTGTTTGGAACAGTTTTTTTAAAAATCCATCTCTCTGTTCATTAAATAAAAAACTAAAAGATGGTAGAAATTGCTATGGAGATTATAAATTATAGAAACTGTTTATTTTAATTCTTCAGAATGTAAAATTACCAAAGACACTTGGATGTTTACAGGCTCCCAGTCCTTCAGGGTACTGGCTAGCTCCATAACACGCGTAGGATTCTTGTGCCCTTTGGACTTTGATTGTCAACTAGCAAATCATGCCCAGATTTTGAAATCAATCATGTGTTTTTTAGACTGGAGAGTGTGGAGTAAGGAGAAATAAATACTCTCAAAGTAGTCTTTAATCAGTAGACTTACATTGTTTTTCTAGTGATTAGAATGCCTAAAATGATCTGATAACTGTAGTATGCAGGATGAACATATAGCTATTCTGTGATTCAAAGGCGTAATCATATGGATGAAAACTGGAAAATAAGACTGTGTCACTACTACATCTTTTGGAGTATCATGGTGGTGATGTTATAGACAGGACTAAGATGGTGTTTTATTTGTTAGACCCTCCTTAACGTTGTTTCTCACTGTGCCTTAGGCATTATCTCTGGCCTTAAATTTAACACCTGTTGCTCATGCTTGAAAATTGCTATTATTTACTGAGTTTAGAGAACAGTTAGTAAAATAACTTTTAGAATTATAAAAACAAAACATGCAAAATTTGTTTAATTAATGTGAAGCCTAAGCCTTTGTTTAATTAGTACATTAACGAAACTGTAGGGGATCTTTACATGGCTCCTGGAACATGTGTGGTTGGGGTAATCATCTGCAATGCTAAATTCAAAATTGCAGCCGTGTTCTTCATAGGGTTGAAATCAGCATTCACAATTTAGTAGACAAGTAGTGATTTGTGGAAGTTGGTACTTACTTAAATGTGGATGTTCTGAGTAAAGAAAAGTACGTTTGGAAGAAGGGGGAAAATAAAATACCTATGTGGAAACATGAAAACCCTTAGGTTTTTTTTTCTGCAAAACAGTAACCAGTGCCACAAAGTCAGCATTTTCAAGGCATTTGTTGCAAACAAGGCACTAATGTTTAAGGTTAGGGATTTCATTAGTCTCCTAGCTGTGTATAGAGCCATCAGACTGGACTTTGGAATTAAGCAGCACAGTCTGATTGACTCTAGTACTATAAAGGGGCATTTAGAATTATAATACATCACATTTTAAGATATGAACATTAGTCTTAGCTGCCTGGGAAAGTGTAGTCTGTGGAATGCAGAGGTAAGGAGATACAATTCATTTTGAAAGGTTGTGATGCTAGGCATATGCAGATTCTTTGTCACCTCTTTAATACCTTAATGGAAAGGCAGCATTTCCCAGAAGTTTTTATCTGTGCACGTGTATGACAAATGTGGGTTGGGAGAGACTTCACAGAAATAGCATGCTTCTTGTGGTACCTAATATAAAATTAGTAACATACATTGATTTGTTTTGATGCTTGCAGGGATTCTTCCTGACAGTGTCACCAGAAGCAGTATTAAAAGTGGCTGCTCAGGCTTCTGCCAACAACAAGATCTTCAGCTTGAATCTTTCTGCACCATTTATAAGCCAGTTCTACAAAGAGCCGATGATGAAAGTCATGCCTTACGTGGATGTTCTGTTTGGAAATGAAACGGTGAGTCTTAAGAGAGTTATGGAAGTATTTGTAATTCTTGCATTTAGGTGTTTGTGTCTCAGAGCCTGCTTCCCCGGGACCTTCCTCAAGCTGGGCCAGAGGAGGTTCAGGTTGGATATCAGGAAGAATTTCTTCCCTGAAAGGGTTGTCAAGCACTGGAACAAACTGCCCAGGGAGGTGGTGGAGTCACCATCCCTGGGGGTGTTCAAGAAAAGACTGGACATGGCACTTAGTGCTGCAGATCTAGTTGATGGGGTGATGGTCAGTCAAAGGTTAGACTTGATGATCTTGAAGATCTTTTCCAACCTTGATGATTCTGTGGTTCATGGTGCTTCTTTTTTTATAGAGGGAATCTGACCATGTGAGGTGTCACTAGAAAGTTAAATCTATAGTCACTGGACCGGGGTATTTCAGAGATGCCAAAGATGTCACTCGACCTGTTAGAGTTTTACAACTTGCTCATTCTAGCAGGAAACACCCAACACGGTGCTTTGTAATAACTGTCCATGTGCATAATGTCCTCACCCTGGATTTAACTCTGCTGGAAGAAAACATAGAAGGGCTACCACTGAGCTCCTGTAACTTGATTCCTTACCCATCGTGCTGCTATTAATAGCATTTTCTGTGATGAAGATGACTCTTTGGGGAGAAGTGGGAGGAGAAAACTAAGAAATAGAGAGTTGGTTTAAAAGGTTCTCATTGATTTTATGGTAGATGGACTGGAAGCCCATCAAAGGAAGGCTATCTTTGCTGTGTAAGTTGGCAAACAGATTGCATGAAATTCTGCCTGGAAGTCCATGTTAATAGATCAAATTAATTCAGATTTCCCTCATAATTTTTGATTTTTCTTCACTTTAGAAAGTGTCTTAAATATATATTAGTTTGCTCAGCAGGAAAGGTTGAAAAAAGCCTTGAAATGTGTGACACACCTAAATGAGATGTGGGTTTGGCACTCAAGATAACTACATGAGTACAGGAAAGTTATGGAAAAGGAACGTACTCCTGAGTGATTGTTCCTGATTGTGACAAAGGAACTTTCACCAACACAAATCAGTCTCTAAACTATTGTCCACATGTCCATATAGGGGCCAGCATTGTTATAGATATAGGACTTTAAAGAAATTTTGAATACTTATTTTTAAAACAAAGAAAATTGCAACATTTTTAAATGCAGTGGGCTAAGGAAAAATGTTTTAACTAAAGTTAACTATATGGAAAACTATTTTCCAGACATGCTCTTGCTATTCCCAGCTGTTACCTTTGTACATCTTTCTTGATACAGTCCTCACAAAGATGGTATTGAGTATTTTTATTAAATAGCAGTATAATCAATCTCAACACAAAAGCCTGTCAGACTTTACAAGTCTAGATAATTTTAGAGTAGAAGAGCTTAACAGAAACTTCTGGGATTAAAATTTGAGGGTCTTTTATATAAATATTGCTCCACCGATCTATTAGGGTAAGTCAGATCATTAGGTGCTATTTTTCATAGATTGTTACTTTTTGTTTATTTGTATATTTTATAAGCAATAGCCCATGATACAGGTGACACTCCCATCTCAGAAATTTTATTCAGACTGGGTTAATTTCCTCTGTCACTTCAGATTGTTATGGTATTATTCACCTGCTGTCAAAAATATTGTGTGGTACTGTTGTGTCTGTTGAAGTTGAAAGACTCCTTGCATTTTCTGTGTATAATTTCTGAAGCATTTTGGTGTCTTTCAGGATAAAAGATACTGTTTAAACTTAAGTGATCATTCTTAAACTTGGTGGTACAATATATATAAATACTTCAGAGTACCAGCCTTTTTATTACTTACAGTAGTCATGAAACCCTGTTCATTTTTTAGTGTCAGCTTCCTGCTGGCTGTTGCTGCTTTGGAGTTCTTGAAATGCTGCTTGCAGTGGTTTATTGCTTTGTCTTTCTGTGCAACTTGAAACCGTGCTCTTGGCATGATGTACTTCTAGGTTTGAGTGGCTTCTGTGTCTTCTCCTTGTCAGTTTTTCTGCTCTCTGCATATAATTTTTGATAAAGAGTAGTTGCAAAACTCAAAGCTCAGTCTGACATACTCTGCCTTTGTAGCTTCCGCCCTTGGTTTTGGTGCTTTTTCTTTCCTCCTGTATGAATTTCAGCTACAAGCACATTCAGGATTTTTTTGTGTTTGTGTATATCTTGATGGGCCATGAACCACTTCTGCTAGCCAACACCAAATTTTTGTCCATTTGGTGTGATTTCCTTTTCTTTTTTGCTACATTTTCCGTCAGTGTAAGTGCATAAGTTAACAAATAAGCAAGGCATACTAAGTTGTGTGGTTGTTACTTCATTAGTACAAACAATACTCTTAGACACAATTTTATTCTTCCCTATATTTATCTTCACATTATAGTCCAATAAAATTCTGTTGTTAAGCACTGAGCTGTTTATTTTTTGAATAATACAAAAACATCCAAGTGCAGCAAAATTCCAAGTTGCTGCCATTCCTAAACTAAAAACAATTGGCAAAGTGATTTTAAATTACATCTTCTACTTAAAAATTTACATCTGAATGGAGATTGGTTGTTTCAAGTTTCAGCCAGATGGTAATTAAAATGGGCAAGTTATAAACCTCTCAGAATAAATATTCTAGTTTTGAATGTAAATGCCAGCATACCCTTAACTGCAGTTTAGACATTGAATGCTGTGGTAACAGCTCAGTATATATATCACTTTCAGCATTAACTCAGTAACCACTGGTGTTTTGATAATTTATTTAAATCTCATTTATAACCTACCTAAATATCTTGTCTTGAATTTTTTGTATTTATTAACGGTACTTCATATAACAAATTTATTACAGAACATGCAGAAAAGGAATAATTATATGGTCATTGCAGCTAACCAAGTAGGGCCATTCTGCAGTCATTATCTAGCAATACATGACTGAAGAACTTGATTATTGTCATTGCTTTTAATTTTTATTAAATTAAGGTTTTTTTAATAGTGTCATTTTGCAAATGGTTCTTAGCAGTAATACCTTCCAAGCTACCATAATCACTGGATAATTAACCTGCCAGGATTAAGCACACTCTACTTTGCCTCAGGATGCTTAACTCTCAAATAAGGTCAATTATCTCCTGATGATAACTGCTTTGTCACAAGTTGCTGCTTAATTCGGCTGTAAAAGCTCACCTTAGAATACATATTTTACAACTCAGAGTAACTTTCAGCAACAGAATGGTCAAAAGAGTGAAAGCTTCGAAAGCGACATCTTCACACAGAGTTGTAGAAAGTTTCCTACACAGAAACTATTCTAGGCAAGTAAAAGAGACTAAATTTGTATGTATCACTTTCCATTTTCCTGGTTAAATGTTGATGTACATGAAATACTTGACCCATCAAAGTCAGTAATGGACACAGGAATCTGAATTCAATTTCCAGTCTCCCCGAAAGATGTGAGTTACAATGGCATCTCCTCAGGGAAGGAACTACCTTGGGGAACAGTCTGTATATTTTTGCATGTGCACCTGGCTAGCAGTTTCTTCAGGATTTAAGGGAGACTGCAAGGCTTTCACATGACTGATCTTCACATCTGGCACCAGTTCATGACTCAAAGGAATATTTGTTCATATTGATGTGGTAAAGATCTTCTGGGTTCTCTTGCTATGTGTAGGCAGGGCATCACTGAAACATTTTAGAATTTAGAAACTTTGGCGTTATAGACACGTTGACCTAGTGCTTTACAACAAAAACAATAAACCAATGATACAACTTGTGGTATTCAGTGTACAGCAATCTGTACAGGTTGAGGAGGTTATGTAGACAAGAAATCGTGAATTTTTTTGAAGTACAAAATAATAAAGAAAACTAAGATAATAATTATTTTTTAAAACTTGATCCTGTTTGTCTCTAGTGTAAAGAGCTGTTACTTCTAAACACCCAGTCTCTAAACAAATTAATTACAGGATTATAAGCTGAAGTTTTGCAAAGACAGTGGATCTGTGAACCCATTGGGAAATTGCTGCTGGTGTGACAGCAAATGTGCTGAAAAGAAAGCAGGTTGTGTGCAAGACTTGTACATTTTAAGAAGCAATGACAATAGCTTTAGTGGTGGTTCTAGAGTTAGAAATCCTGAGCTTTAAAGAGATGAATGCCTTTGAATGGAATAAGATAGCAAATGGGTCTTGTCATCACTTCCTCTTCACAATTATACTGGAATGGTACATTGTGGCTCCTTTATTTAAAATATTTTTAAATGAGGTATCAAATACTAACAGAAAGATCCCTACAAATGTAGGTGGTTTGGACAACAACCTTTAATACCCTTTGTAAGCCCTTATAAAGGCAAGTCTCTTCAATTACATGGAAAATTCTCTTCAATTAGTAAACAGTAAATATAAAACTGAGGGGTTGGTGGGATTTTGGTGAGATTATCGTGCTCCTTATTTTGAATTTGCAGGCAGTCTATAGTTTTGTGCTTATTTTAGCTGAGGGAGGGAATGGAAACACTGGTAAGTTTTCTGGCATAAACTGTATTCAACACACTAGGATTTACACCTAAATGGCAGTTTCCAAGCAAATTTGTCTATTCCCTTGCTGCAAACTCTCACTCCACATAATTTCATATTTTACATTAAGATATGACACTGAGAACAACCTTCAGTTCCACCTGCAAATTTCCTCTGCTGCATTATCACCTGGGATCAGATTGATACCTGCAGGCTTAGGAATCTGCATACAGCCCAGAAAAGTCTTGAATGAGACATAATCACTTTTGTAAGATAAATGAGCCTCATGGTGATTCTCTTCAAACTCGTGTGCATTCATAATGGCATAACTGAATTGATTTGAATTTACACAGTGCAATTCCTACTGTTTCTAGACCTAGCAGATAGCTTTGTACAGCCACGAGTGTCCTTTTACACTGGGGAGTTGTCTGATTTTGGGGAAACAATTAAGAAGTAGGAGTCAGGAGAAAATCAGGTGGCAGATGTAATTTGGTGTGGGGAAAAAGGGAAATACAGTTTGACTTTCAATAAATAATGAGAGACCAACATTTCAGTCTGTTCTTCAGTATCAGATGGGGCTAAGAAGTGGGGAACATAGCAAAGGATGGCTGGCCATGCCATAAATACCGCTAAGTTGATGTTTCTGTTTGAAGTATTTTCAAGTAAGCATTTTTAATTATTACTGAAAGGCAAATAGTAGATGTTATTTGAAACTGAGTATCTTGAAGAGGCTCATTTTAGTACTGCTAACTTGCATGTATGTTATGTAAAGAGCCCTTAAGAAACCTTGTCTTTTTGTCTTACTGGACCTGGTCTATACCTGGTTATTTTCTGACAGTGTTCGTTGGCAAGCTATCATCCTGAAGAGTTCAGCCTTTACCTTCTACATCTCTGTTCACTTGGAATGAAATTTTCAGAAGCAGTAATCATCTTAAATAAAATTAAGTTGGGTGTTAGTGTTTTGCATTTCAGTTTACATACTGATATTTTCTTTGTCATTGTGCTTTCAGTTCTCAGAAACTTGCCCCACAGGCGAGGGTAATTATCTTCAGTTCCTAGGCTGGGTGAGAGACTGAGGTTTGCACAGCTCCCTACAGGGAGTCTGTGGTTCAGTTAAAAATCGTAGTCAGATATTCTGACCCAGTTTATTAAATACACATGGGAAAAAATTTTGTAAGGAGACATCTCATCTTCCTTTCTGTTTTAACAGGTAGAGGTTTTTAAGGTCAGCTGCTGCTGGTGTTTGCTTTTCCAAACTGCAGTAAACAGATAGTATTTCTTTTTATAAATCTTATATTTAAGATTTCTGCTAAGTCTTTGGAGGGAGCCTGGGAATTAAAAATTGTATTTCTGAATGGAGGAAAAATAAATACTATTTTTATTTTATGTCTTTGTGGAATTTTGATACCTATTTCCTGTGGTAGGTGTTGTGTTTTCAATTATAGGACAGCTATGGTGTTGCAATATTGCTCCTTAATTCATAGAATTAACTTTCTCCAAAGTGGAATATCTAATAAATTGTGTCTATCTGAAAAATGAGAGGGTCTCTAGCACAAGGGAGGTTGATAATGTCAGTGGCGTGTTGTAAAGATGTGCTGTGGGAAGGATGCTGAAACAGCCCAAGGCTATTTCAGCTGCAGACACTGAATCTGCTGCTTCTTCTCTCCTCTCTTTTTTTTTCCCTTTTTTTCCCTCCCATGTGAACTGCAGTGGCTCTCTAAGATAAAATGCTTTTAAATCATTTCCCAACCTTGCAGCCGTTTTTGATAAAAGCCCTGTTATCTGAAATGATATGAATCACTGTGGAGTTAACCATACCTTTTACAACAACATATTTTGTTGTGATTCATTCTCTCTCAATTAATCATCTTATTTATCTATATTGTGTCAGCTGCTGCACTGAAATTCATGAGTAATAAGCAAGTAATTATTTTAGTATAGTTTACCTAGTACATTATGAATGAAAGGAAAATTGAGAGCCAAGTATTTAAACTTATATTTTGTGCTGCTTTCAGCTAATGTCTAGCTATTTAAGCAATTTAGGAATCCTATCTCAAAAAATGTCTTTCTTGTTTCCTGTTATGGGAAAAAAGCAGGTATTTAGAAGCAAAGCTTATACTTTCCAACAGACTTCACTTCTTAAAACTAAAAATATTTTCTGGTAGTCTCTCAGAATGCTTAGGGATATTTATCCTTCCTTATGTTATGCAGTGTAGAGATACTTTTAAGACTGTGAATACTGGAGAACACGCAGCACAAGGCAGAACATGTCCTTTGAGAGAGGAAAGCAGATTCCACTGTATTTCAGCAGCTTGTGTTTTACTGACAATGATTGATTACCCTTTTCACTTTGTAGCACTTCCCAGAGCATCTCATAACACTTCATAAACATTAAAGCTCAGAATAAACCAATGAAGTGGGTGTGTAGTCTTGACTGTTTTACAGGTGGACAATTGAAAGGTTATTTGCACAAGGTCGTACAGCAAGAGCAAAGCCAGGAACAAGCAAAATTGAATTCTAACTTTTTTCTTCAGTTAAGTGTCCTGAAACGAATTCAGCTGCTGAATACATCTTGGACAAAACTCACCTGTCTGGAGGAAAAAACCTGCAGAACCTGGCTTTCAGTTTTCAGTATAATATTATGTCTCTGAAAGCTTTTCAAAGGTAAACTACATATGCCTTTTAATACTCAGATCACTAGGGCAAAAATGTATAATATAGAATATCTAATATATAATTTAATAACTGCAAAAATAAGAGTATGAATAAAATTGAGTTACGCAGTTGATACAAACAAGAAGAATAGAATCTGAAATGTTCACAAAAGCTTCATTAAATCAGTGTAAGTTTGGAACTTTTCAATTGCACAGAGATATTTGCAGATAACAATGTAGGTGAAAAATATGTTGCAATAAAGCTTGGTTTTCCAATCCAGCTAAGGTGAATTTGGTGCCTCCACATTTCAAGCCCTATTTGGGGCAGATATAGGCAGTTTCTGATTCAGAGTACTGTTAGTTTATGCTAAAGCCTCTTATGGCAACGTGTGCTGGAGATTCTCCCCCTGTTATAGATAGTCCTTACAGTGGATTGTAAGGCTGCAGTGCCATGTTATCCCCATGGATAACATCTAAGTGTGAGCTGATGCAGACCTCTCTCACCTGCCCTTATCACAGGGTGTCATCTGCCCCCTTTACTCAGATTAACAATTTTACATCCAGAGCAAGAGTGAGTTCTGTGGGCCAGACCGCTGTTAATCACTGAGCTGGTCCAGCTTTCTCAGACACCACAATCACTAGATCTGATTAGATGAGAGGGTAATGCATGGTGGTACAAAGGACTTTGAAAGAGAAAGCCTGATAACCTCTCTGTTTCATCAGATATAAGCAGCCAATGCTGTTAGGGTCTCCCAGGCAATACAGCAAAGAAACAGTTATTGACTGACTTAAATGTTATTATGCATGGAAAAGTTATATATTAGCTGTAAATGTTCTTGGACAGAAGTTTTTATGTAAAAGAGACAGTTTTTACCTAAAGAGTATGTATTAATGCTTTCAGAGTATGTATTGATGCTTCCTGTGCTTATAAATTTGAGTCTGAACAAAGGTTCTTGAAAGGGAAGAAAAGGGAAGAGAGTTAAGGAGACAGTGGTAGGTCCATGCTGATGTTCAGAACCTTGAAAACGTGGTTTGGGGGTTTTGGAATAGAATTGGCAATATCGTTATTATGTTAACCTATTTTCCTGTACTATTACGTAGCACTATTTTTTCAAAACTGCAGTTTCAGCCTTGTTCTTTCTCTCATGTTATCTTTCTCTGTCAACACCTTCCTTCCCTCTGTTTATATAGCTCATATAATATTTTTATTCCCTCAAGAGAGTTTCACATCTCATTATAAATCTATTAGCTAGTTTCATTTTTCTGGCTTGCTTTAACAAAGAGCAGAACTAGGCATTTGAACCCTCTCTTCTTTCCAATTAGCTATATAATCTTCTGTTACCAGGATTCCTTCTGTAGATTTTATAAGAATAAATTTAACCCACTGATGTTTCCTTAAGACTATTTAAAAGTTACTATGTATAAGTAAATTAATGAAAAGAGATTTTTCCTTCATGCGCTGACATACACATTGAGAGTATTTAGAATGGACTTATGCTAAACTATTACTGATTAAAATCTGTATTTTACTTTTTAATTATAATTTAGAGTTGAGGCAATGACATTAAATTGAAAGCTAATTGTGCATATATTATGAAGCATAGGCAATGGTGCATAAATATATGTAAGGGTTGCAAAAATATTTTGCTAATCTTAATTTTTTTTCAGAGTTTTCCTAAAAGCAGGAAATAAGCTTGTAAAAAAAGTAGAAAAAATATATTGAGCATACCTGAAATATTTGAAAGATAGATAAAAGCATCCATGGTTTTCCCAAAGGCATTAATTGATCTCTAAAACCTTGCCTTATTTATAAACTTAAGCCACCCTGTTTATAACAGCCTTTGGGTGATAATTTTGCAGCCACATCAAAGTGTGTCCTTAAGATGTATTTTCAGGTTTAACGGTCATATTCTGACTTAAAAAAACATTTGTTTAAATACTGACCTCCCAGGGAAGCAATGTGAAGAAATTGCTTTGCTCTATATGTTTTTTATTCTAAATTAACAGAACTTATCCCTCCTAGTCAATACATTTGGGGTTTTTTTAGTTCTCCAGAGAAATGATCCATTAATCCTGTACTTTAGTAAAACTACTGCTAATCCATACATGATAAGTAACATTGTCAAAATGTTGCTCATTAAGTCCTCAGACCCTCTTTTGACTCCTCATATTCTGTGTCAAAATCAGCAACATATGCAATCACATCAGGGAAACAAGCATCCACAAGTCAGTTTGCTTTCCATGTTGAAGTGGTTTCCAGGTGCAGGAGCTTCCCTCTAAAGGACAGAATAGTAGCAGTTTAATGACTGGGACAGTAGAACTTTTGAAATACATAAACCTGCCTGTTTGTCCGTTATGTTTCTAGTGGTGTAGAGGGGAACCCTCTACTCTGAACTTGAAATTCTATGAACAGTCGTGTCCATCATCTTCAATTTATGTTATTTGAAGGCTATAGTTTCACGAGGAGAAAGTTTCTTTCTTCACCCACAGCTAAGGAGAAGGACTTCCTCTCCACCCTTGCAAAGGAGCTGGCCATCAGCATCTGCTTCTGGTCCCACCAGTTGAGCTGGGCCCCAGCTGGGCTGTACTTTCAATAATCAAAAACCTTTAGCATTGGAGGAACTCACTTGAAGGCAATGGCAAGGTGGTACACATTCCAGTGGAACACCCTTAGAGTCCCCAACCAACCTGTCCTTTGTGATACTCTTCAAGCTGTTTTGCTCTTGTCAAGGTATAGCCTTGCTAGGTTAATAAGCTGTTTGAAGATGTCCCAAGTATTTCTGGAGTTAGGAATTTTATTTTAAATTTTTCTGATGCTGGAAACTCATGGATCTTAATTGAAGGGAAACTCACTATTTTTATTGAGAACTTGAGAAATTCTGCTTCTTCATCTTGGTATTATTGTCCTGTGAGTCTAAGCCAGTCTACAGGTGCCAATCAACAGCATGTTCTTTTCTCTTTCTCTGTGGCTGCTCTTCTGAAGGATTCTATTTTTGAGAATCTGAGAGGCCAAGCTATGGACAGTATTTTTGATCTCTGGCAAGTAAGAGACCTAACAGAATTAGGTTCTCTTTAGGATCTCTTTTAATAAAGCATATTTCTCCTCTGGAATTCCTCTGAGAGACCGAGGCATGTTTAACTTGTCTATCAGATTGTTGACCTCTCCAGGTTGTGCAAGAGTCGTTTAAATAAAAGAATAACTGGAATTTTCATGAGAAATCAAGTGGTAGCCATAAAATGTGTTGTTGGGGTAGTCCTGATTGCTCTGCAAGGAAGACCGCCCTGCAACTGGAAAAATATCTGAAATTTCATGGAATTACAGGTATCCTTTACCATGAGTTTACCTGGTTTTTCTTAACTTCTTATGAAACATGGATGGGCAGTCAGATGGTCTTAACACACAATATTTGCTGTATGTGTTATTTTGGAGCAGCTATGATTAACATGTCTTTTTCCTCTTGCTGGAATTTCTGCTAGAGCAGGAGAGATACATCTGTGAGTGGTCTTGGACACAGACCAGTTTCAGATAAATGGATCAGTCAATTTAAATTCTGCATATATAGTTGCCAAACACTATGCATGTGATTTGAACATCAAAGTAAATGCCAGATTTGGATGGAGCTGCATCTTGCTATATGTGAATTACGATAATGAGTCAAACTACTGAATCTCACTGCTCAAAAAAGAACACTCATCATCTGGAACCAAAATCCTTTCTTCTAAAATCTAAAGTCATGAAAAGAACTGAAGAAGTACATAGCCTTATGCTGTCAGTGGTAACCCATCTCTGAACAAGCCTTACCTGAGAGGTGGGTGGACACGCTTAGGAGCATTCTAAAGTGTACAATGGTGGGAGGTTGGACCCATTATTTAGACCCCATGAAAACCCTATGTCTCAGGAGTCCATATTAGCTTTACCTGCAGATGAGTTTCTTTAATATTTCAAACAAGAACTCTGTGTCCAGGATGAGTGGTGCATGTATATATTTCAGGTAGAACAAACTAAAATCGAGATCAAAGTGTTAAAGCTGTTAACATCATCTTCAGCGGTGTTCTTGGGATAATTTTTAAATCTGCAAGGAAGTGACAACATAACCTGTCCCAAAGTTATCTTTTTATTTATGGTAAAGATGTCAAGTATTTTAGGGGAGGGTCTTCATTGTAACAGACTTTATTCAGGCCATACAGATTCATTTTGTACCTCTTCCATTGGAGTTGGTTTTTTTAGGAACTTAAATGTCAATTACCACTTTTTAACCGTGCTTAATCTCTGCTGTTCTTAAACAAGTTTCTCTTCATTGTTACTTGAATTTGAAAAATGCACTGTGTAAAATATTGCAACATAAATTAACAGAAGTTACCTACTTTGGAGGACGTTTGCATAGATTTAGTGGGAAGAGAGCAGGTAATAGATTATTGAACAATGTTATTAGATCAGGAAAGTGCTTAATTCAGAAGTAAGCTATGCAGACATTCTGTCTTGTGGATGCTGTTCAAGATAACAACTTTTAGAATTGTGTCTCATGTAATGAAACACAAAGCAAACCCCCTAATTTTTCTATTTTACAATCTTGTCCATTCAATGATATTGTAGTGATTTTGACTGTTAGGTGGATGCAGAGAATTGGGTAACTTATAAAATATGTAGAAATGCTTCAAATTAATTTTTTAATTAGATTTGAAAAATATTTTCAGCACTACTGTTATTTCATTTGTTAATAAGATCTTCTACAATAAATCCTTGTTCAGGATTACAAGTAAGAAAAATTATTCTTCATGTAAATAAAATTCACAAAAGAAGATTTCAAATATATCCAATTCATCCTGAAAACTATTTGAAATGTAACTAATTTTGTCTATGCTAAGTTGCCCAAACCCTGTTACTAATTTAAATTGACATCAGAGTAAGTTGCAATGCTTACCTTTTAATAACATTTCCTTAATAGCTTCTTTTTTCTTGTATATTTCTTGCATTTCATTTTTCTGGAATCAAGCACATCATACCCAGCCACAGCCTGGAGAGCAAATCTGTGTAACTCTGCAATGTTTTCCTATTTCAATTCCACATTTTCAAACACTTGTGTGGATCTTACGTTGCCTGTCTCAGCTATGAGGAAAGCGTAGCAATGTCTTTGATAGTCCTTGTTACAGAGTCTGAGTTACTGCTGCCTCCCAAGAGCCAGCCTCTCTGCTCTGAGCCACCCCAGCTGCCCCCCTTGCTGTAATAAACTAACCTGCAGAAACCCTTTGCAAGACTTCCCTTTGCTCTCTGCAAATAGGAAATGTCTCCTTGCTTTTGTACTGGCTAGAGGCACAAGGCATGCAGAGTTCAGGCCTGCATCGCTGCCCTTGCTCCTTGGGTGACTGTGGATGGAAGATTGGCAGTGATGTCCAGGGGAGATCCCAGCTTACTGCCTGCCCATGGAGCCTCCAGGGTGTTAAGCCTTACATAGGAGTTTGCCATTTATCAGTAAGCTATCATGAGATAGCCTTAGAAGATTTCTGAAACATTTTCCCTGAGCCTCATACAACTTCCTGGCTTTGCAGAGAGACGCCCATGAGAAATTGTATCAATAAAATCTTTAAAATCTCTAAAATAGTTTTCATCTGAAACATGTCATATACAGACTAGATAATGGGTTGGCATGTTAAAATGGAGGTTTGTGGATCCTTTTCTGAGGCATAGTGCATTACTATCTTGTGAACTGACTATTTGAATTATGTGTCCATCCTTATTATTACTACAGCAATTAACTTTATAGCTGATGTTTGCAGTTCTATACACTGTGCAAAACAGAGTAAGAGGCATGTCCTGTCCTGAGAAACTTACATTTTAAACAGAGATAAAGAAAAGACTGGAGAAGTAATGAACAGAGAGAGGTGAAATCTCATAACACTGATGATACACTTGTTCAGTGCCATTACAAAATCTAGCTAACATTTTTGCTCCATAATCTCATATATCAATTTTTAAAATAAATACAGTGACTGGAAAAGAAAAAAAGTAATGATGGTCTATGCTAAAGTTAGATATGCAAGTCCCTTCACAATGGTTTTTTAGGGATTCTTTTCTTTTTTTTTTTTTTTTTGTTTGCTTTCAGTCTTAAATATCATGCAGAATTAAAGCAGTTCATGATCAGTTAAAATTTCAAATATTTAAGACAGCAGTTTTTAAGATTAACTGTTTTTCATTTACTGACTGTTACTTGGAACCAAAAGAATCTTGTATTTTTGTAAGCATAGTAAGCTACACTGTTTTTCTTTAAACTTTAGGGTATGAATTATATTCCTATAATGACAGCTGCAGGGTGGAATGTTTTAACACGCTGGAGTGAGATATATCTTGGACACATTCTTGGTACCTTAAGTTCAACATGCTCCATATGGTGCCACTGAGCCAGTGATTTTGAAGAAAACAGTTAAAGACTGCTGAAACAGCGTAAAATACAAATTAGTCTTTGCTATATAAGTAAAAAAAATCACTGTCAATCTTTTCAGCTTTCTGCATGAATACTTCCAGCAACTTTCAGTAGTAGTCCCCATGTTTTAAAACAACTGTTGAATTCTAGCAGAACAGAGTGAAAGCTTGTGGGCTAAGAATACATTAACTGAATTGTGCCTAACTCTTATGCAGGGGAGCAAAGAGAAAGGAGATTGGGCTTCTCTGCATTTCCACATTAGTTTTTAATGTGATGGCAGGGATTGGATGATGCAAGACTTGTGAGAAGTAGGTGTCCCTTTGTTAACTTGGTCCTCTGTCAGCACAAGAGCACCATGAAGGAGCTGTGTGTCAGGGAGGTGTCTCAGTCCTGCTGTTGAGAATACTAATGGTAGAGTATTCTGTAGTAAAACTGCAGAATAACTATTGTTACTACTAAATATTTTAGTGTTTGGAGAAGTAAATTAGCTTGGAATTAGTAAATTAGCTTGGAATTATGTTTTCAGAACATTGGACTTCTTTCATGTATGTTTTCATTCATAGTATCAAGACAAGCAGGAGTTAATGTATGAGTAACTTGCTTGTCTACCTTTATCTTAATGTAGTTGAATTTTTTTCAATATCGGCCTAACCCTGGGTTTTCCGAGTTTATATTCAAGCTGTGGATTGCAAAATTCTTACAGCATACTTGCAGTTCTTAATACTCTTAACAGTCCATATCCTGGTTTTTACTGGTATTGACTTGATGTACATTTTCATCCTGTATTATTATTGTTGTTGTTGTTGTCATTATTATTAATTATTAATTATTAATAGTGTTGTTGTTATCATTATCATCATCATCATTATGGCTTTTTAAAAGCATCATACATGGACTCCAAACAAAAGACCAAGGATTACACAGCAATGCAAAAATTCTTTTCTTCTCAAGTGGTACCAACCTTAAATTGTTTTTTATTGGTGTTGACTTGTAAGAACAGATTTCTAAATGTAACGGGGCATAAAACAAACAGCCACAGTGCACGAGCCTGTTAACCTGTACTTGTGTACCTTCTGTATCAGCAAAACAGCACAATGAAGTGAGAGCAGAGCACTACTGGTGAATGAAGCCTGTGAGGGGGTGATTTGCAGTTATATTAGTGTGAAGTTGCACATTACAGCCTGAGTTGATGTAGGAATTTACTGCTGAAGGAATATGGAGATCTTGCTCCCTATTGTCCCTTTCTAGACCTGTATCTTCTGCCTCGGGTTCCCTCTGTACAGTATAGGTAAGGGAGCAGAGACCTGGGGCATATTTTAAAGAAAAGAGGATGTGGCCACATGATTTTATAGTTTAAAAGAGTGTCTGTTGATGTTTGTCCAGTCACTGGGCATACATTGGTATGTGTTCTGTAAAAGACTTATTCAGCTGTACTTCCCTCATCACTGATAGCTGGCTAGGCCTTCCAGTCTCCATGGCCATCCTAATCCATTTGATATGATGATGTGATGCAGCTGTCGCAGAACACTATTCGCTTTGTTTCTGAAGCATAAGACTTCCAAGGCATACGTGTAAAGTAAGCCAAGGAGATGATCCTAAGGGACCCATCTGACCTATCAGTGCCTGCCTTCATCCTGTACCATGGGTAGACCAGTCCCTTGCTCAGCAGTTATAGTCCTGCTCTAAATTGGAAGACAACTGTGCTTCTTTTCTCGGAGTATCAGTTCATTGTCACTACGTGGGAGAGGCTTGTGTTAAGCTATGTGATAATCTTGTGTTTCACTGTTCCAAAACGAGTTTGTGTATGAAAGACATAACAATGAGCTTAGATTGCTCTGCTGGGACAAAAAGAGGACCTCCTTAGGTCAAACATTCTTTATGTTGAAGAGCAGAACACAAAAAGGGGACCAAAACCTTTTTCTGCACATTACTGCGGTTTGCTGAAGGAGGCAGCGTCCAGCCTGCCTTTTAATTCCACATCTCGGCCATTGGTAGATTATTTGAGGAGAGGAGGAAATGAAGAATAAAGGGAGGACTTGAGAAGATCCAGTGGAGCTCTCTTCCTGGAAATGGCTCTGTATTTCCCAGTGATGGAGAAATTGCCTTAGCATTTTAAACCCACAACAGCTCAGTCCTGCCTGACTGCAAACCTGGAAGTGGTTTTCTTTATTCAGGCCAGAAGCCTGTTCATACTTTGCTACTTACAGGCCAATAAATTACTTCTTCAGAAAGTTCCTATTTTGAGAAATTGATGTGCTTGTGTGTTTGCACTATATTATGTACGAGGAGCCTTGTCATCTTATTGAAATTATAGGACATTGAGAGATACCAAGTATTTATGGCTAGATTTAACGATTTTAAAGGAAGGAAATTATTGCAGCCCCAGGGCAACAGTAACTTATATAGTGACAACTTATACATGTTTTATGTACCTACTTACTTCAGTGTTTACTGCAAAAGTATAGTTACCATAGCAATGACCATGTCACCAGACTTCTTTGCTGGTTTGGAAATACAAAATACCCGAATGCCACCTGAACTGTGATTATTTTCTGCACAAGTATTAAAAGTAGAAGTTGAGAGTGTCACACACTTTTCTAAACAAACAGCAACACACTGATTTACAGAACATTTTATGTTATAGGTCGATCTTGGGTTGTTAGCATCCCTAGTACTGTAAATCCTTTGCCACTAAGCTGCAAGAAAAACTTCACTGGCTCCTATCAAAAGACACTCCACTAGTATGTACCTAATCTGTAGTCTTCGGTGGAATATGGGTACTTACCTGCAATAATTCAAGAAAATAATGTGTACTATTCCGGAAGGCACTTTATCTGATTTTAAGTGTTAACTAAGTCAAACTATCCTTTGGCTATTTACAGGTTGTTAGTATTATATAAAATAGCATCACAGAAAGTGGTGTGATTTTTACCTGCTGCCTCTTTTACTTTAGAAATGGCAAACTTATGAAGAATTTAGGTGGTAAGTTCTGTACCTTGGCATGCAGTTCACTAACCAGTAGAATTGAGAAGCCAAGTACTAGATTTCCCAAGTCAGCATTAACCACTGGGGCAGTAGTGGATTACCTCAATATGACTTGTGGGCAAGTAAAAGGTGAAAACTCTTACCACACACGTAGACCTCTCCTTTTTATAGCTAGATTTTCCCATGTGTAGGCAGTGTGAGTTAACCTGAATACATACAACAATTAGGAGTATGGATACTTGAAGAAAAGCAGTTTGCAGGACTGCAGACTTAATCCACCATATCAGTCATTCTCCTTTAATAAAGACTTGTCTACATGGAAACATTAGTCTGAACTGAGACAGCACATCATTTTAAGCACAACAGCTTTAACTCAGATTTTGTGTCCACTTGTGGACAATCTTATGCTGGAACAGAAGTGGTTTTTTCTTGTTTAACTGAAGAGAAGCATGGCACATGAATTACTGAGCAAACATGTCAACACTTGGAGCCAGCCTTTAGCAATTCCATGTGAAAATGTGAAAGTAAAATTGATCTACATTCATGTAATGGTTGATCTTGTCTTCCTTGCATTGTGTAGAATTCTCACAAAGAAAGAATCTCACTTTGCTGGGTAGGCATGTGGACATGGTGCTGTTAGGTATTATGTTTATCCATAGAAGTTTCAGAGAAGAGTGAGAAAATCACTTTAGCTAGGAAGTTTGATCCAACCTCCCTAAGTCCTTGAACTGAACATGTAGACCAGCTGGTTCAGATTCCAGCTTTATAGGGCAGTGCTGTTGTTTAGACTCTTTAATCTGATCAGAGGACCCCACAGGAAAATGAAGTCTTAACTTAGAAAGAAGGAAGGAAACTCTTCTACACAGCTTCAGTGTTGACTGAGAATTGTGTAAAAGGATCAAAAAAAGCCTCTTTCATTGTGTTGTAATACTTAACCATTAATAAGTAATTCCAGCTACTTCAGTTTTTATTTGACTTCTTTCCGTTCACCTATTTTCTTTCTCAGAAAAAAACCCTTGGTGTTTTTATATTTATCTAGGCAGCAAGTGGAATTTACAACTAATCCTTGAAGTGCATAGGTGTACTCTTCAACTAATGACATTTGAACTGACCCAGGACAGGCAACCTGCAAAACTAGATGATTCAATTTGCTGGTGCTTCAAGAGTACCTTCAGCTGTGTGACTGTGCATGAATTACCAGCTCAGCCTGGTAGCTCAGGTAGTTCTGAGACCTCTGTGATGCTCCACTGCCTGTTATAAACATGCCCAGAGACTGGTATTGTGCATGATCCTTGCAGAGACATACAGCCACTAGTCTCTAATTTACCAGCTAGCCTTTGGCAGTGACCTATCCATGGGGAAGGTAAGATCTGGCAAATCACCGGACTGTGAACACCCAGCTTCACACTGATGGGCAGGTGTGGGGGGGAACTTTGCCCAGAAAGCCCCTCATCCCTGCAGCTGATGGGCTGTGCGATGGATTAGGTCACTCTGTCTGTGTCACCTCCTTTACCACATACTGCTTTCATAGTCAGAGGTGTGTTTGTCCCAGCTGTGATGTTAAAAAGTGTAACTCTGTTTACATCTACAGGGACAGTCTGGCCAGAGCATTATTTATCATTACTGGCAAATACACTCAGTACAGACTAAGCACATGCATCTTGTGTATGGTTGAAGGTATAACATACACTCATTGTTGTTGACACTGCAACAGGCTTAGGAATAAATCTGCCTTATTTTCTATGTGAAGGCTGTCTTTCTCCTGCTAAAATCTGACATCCAGTTCTTGTTCTGTAGCTAGTCAAGTATTGTATTTCTTCTCTGTTCTCTTGCTGGTGCAGCCACCTGGTGTGGGGTGGATTCCATGTGTGTGATGCTCACACACATGCTGCTCTGCTGCCAGGAGCAGAGGACCTAATCTTTTGTGACATGAAAAGAAACTTGCTGGTACAGTACATTACTAAATGCTACAGACTGACTTCATGAAATGAGAACACCGCAGGGGAATCTGGCAAGGAAGATGTGTTTATGTAACTGAATTGAGTGTTGCAACTGCCATCACTTAGTTCTCTTGGCTGCAGTGAGCAAGTTGTGAGAGAAAAACAATCCAAACAGAGATCTTCAGATGCTGAGGGCAGCTCTAATTACATACAAATAATTAATAAAAATGAAGTGCAATATTGTTAGAAAATACAAATACCATTAATTTTCTTCCATGATCGTGTGCACCAAGATCGTTGATAGGGACAGAAACACTCAGGCTTTTGCACTTTTATTTGAAGTACATATTTTTTGAGTGTCTTCAGCAAATTCTGATATCCCAGGGAGATTCATGACACAAGAGTAATTGCACATAACATAAACAAGATCTGCATTAGTTGGCTCTTTTACTCAGAATCCTTTTCCAAGTCCAGATGTGTGATGTGTAAATGTTAGGAGAACAGAGTCCTTATGAAGTAGCTTTATCAAATGCAGCTAGTCTTCCAGCAAAATGGAGAAAATATAAATTAGCACTCAGGACCTTGGTCAAATCTGGTGCATAAAATTTTACGGTTATATTTATGTTCCATATGTGCTTTGGAAAAGTGCCATGTTTGTAAAGATCTGCTTCAATATTATTTTTTAAAAGTGACACTTTTAGCACAGTATCCTCTGCAAACTGTTCACTGCTTGCCATGTAAGCCATCCAGGCTCCAAATAAACTGTTTGTTTTCATGGTCTAAACCTGAGATCAAAGTGCCTTTTAGAGCATGGTGATTTTCAAAACATGGCATGGTAAATATCATATGTGGCTTCTTTAAGCACAGTTCAGAAGAGTTGATTAGCCTGACTGAAAGAGGAGCATGCATGATATAAAAATCTGACAAGAGGTAAGGAATTGGGAAGTTTGCTAGTGCTGAATATCTGTTCTGATTTGTTTATATCATCATTAGATTTTAGTATATTATGTGAGCACTGCATTCCTTGTAGCTCTTTAGAAAAAAAATAAACCTCAAACCAAGAAGATTCTACAAATTTGTGCCACTTTTCAGAGGCCCCAGCCTATTTTTTCTTCATTTCCCTAAATCCATAAATAACTGTCTTAAAAAAAAATGAACTCCAATGCAGCATCTGGTGTGCTGTTATTGCCACTACTTCTGCTCTGAGTGTATAGCACTACTGCTTTAGAATGTTCTCATTCACTTGTTATCTGGTATTTGGCCAAAAAATGTATTACCAATGTAAGAGAAAGAAGTAAATTTCTAGAGCCCAAATCAGAATGCAGTCTGAACAAAAGAACAGCACTGAGCTGACCCTACAGCTCTTTTCAAATTTTGCATAAAGTGGAAGAGACACAGCATCTTGGAAGAAATCACAGGAATCCTTTGTGTTGGAAAGTGTGAGTCAAACTAAATAGCTTGAAATAACTTCTGTTATATTTAAACACAAATGTAATGCTAGAGGCAGAGGAAAAAAATAGATCATTTATACTTCGAAACACTAAGAGGTGTGAGAAATGTGCAGTGAAGGGCTTGAGCAAGTACATAGCTAAAAATAACCTGTCCAAAACTGAATTACTATTACTATGACTACTAATTTCAGCTTCAGAATAATTTGTAGTCTTCCTCTTGTCGTGTGTAAAATAAGAAGGATATCAGGTACAATTTCAGGTTCATTTGCTTATATATACTAAGCATATAGTACTGGTTAGCAAATATATAAATGTATACTAAAATTTAATGTCAATCTGTTATCTCAGTAATTAAAAAATAGTTGTGAGACAAATCCTAAAATAAATGTAGCGTTTTAAAATCATAGAATTAGAGGTTAAATGGTAACTGTTCTGAAGTATAGCTGAGGCTTAAAAAAAATTTTCCTTGAGTCTGGAAGTATGTGGAGAATGCACATATGGTGGAATCAGAAATGGTAATTTTTTGTATGATTCTGTACCAAGTTTATAAAACTTTATTGATTGAAAACTATGATAGATTTTTATGATCTTTTAGAATATACAACTGGTGCCACTAGGAGAGTGTCCTTGCTTAGCAGAGATTTAGAGAAATGTTCTTGTAAAAAGAGCACAGTTGAAACTCACGGTTGAAATTTCCTTTTATTCAGATGTTGACCAAATCTTTAATTTCTCTTCTGTGTGGACTGAGTCCAAATTTTATTTTCCAGTTTGGCTTTAAAAGTTATCTACGTGAGTTTATGAACATAGCAAATTGTACAAAAACGTCAGTCATTATGCTGAAAGAAAAATGTATTTATAATTTAATATTTTATAACTAGTGCATATATCAAATGCTATCGTAAAGGGGAAACAGATAATAACTGCAACTATATTAACAAGGTAAAATAACTTCATAGTAACACAATTTTATCAGTGCTATTTAACATGAATGGTGCTATAATCAGTGTATCTCAAATTATAGCTGTAGGTCTTCATGACCTTCAAGTGCTCAGAAAAGGTGAAGATGCCAAAAAATTGTTATATTTTACTGGGTGGGATTCCATTACAGGCACCTTGTTTTTCCCTAGCTGGAGGTCTAGTGAATAAAATTGCTTATGAAAACCACAGATTTAACAAGGAAGGTCTTGGAAAATGGGTGCATATGGAAAACTGAAACATAGGAAGTTTTAGAGAGGGAGATCACATTTGTTTTGTCATGATCTATATATGCATTGGTAAAAGTCCTGTATGTATATATGTGTGTGTACAATAAGCTGGTTTAACAGGGAAGGCAAATATCCAGCAGGCAAAAGTGCTGTGAATTCAGCATATCAGTATTACTGCTGCATATCCAGTGCATTCTGGGGCAAATGATCACTCTGAAAGAAAGGGATCTGTATACAGTTATCCATGGAGTAATGCATTGCTAAACTGTGCACTTTTGACAAATAAGTTGTTGTCATAATTACGTTGTTATGTATTAGGTGAAAGATTACTGATCTTCGATGCAGGAATGTAATTTTCCATAATTACCATATCTAATTTCAAATTTTTTTCCTATAGGAATTAATGCATATTCGTATACCATTTTTTTAACCTCTTACTTTTTATCATTTTATTCTTTTTTCTTAAGTGTGGTGTCTTAAAAATAAAATGGAATGCTCAGTATGCTTGTAGTTTCATTTGTCATAGGAATTCTGAACCCTGCTTCTTCAAGAAAAATCACAGTATAATATCAAATTTCAAAGACCTTGACCAGGAAGAAATGGCCTGATGGCAATCGCATGAAGTTCAGCAAATGGAAATGGAAGGTCCTCTTACCTGTGGAGGAATGTTGCTCCCAGGACAGGCTGGGAACCAGTGAGGTAGAAAGCAGCTTTGCAAAAGAGGACCTCAGAATTTCAGTGGAAAACAAAGGATATGAGGCAGTGATGTGCCTGCACAACAAGGAAGGAAGAGCCCAGCATCACAGGCTGCATTAAGAAGAGCATTGCCAGCAGGTGGGGGGTCAGAGATTCCCTCCCTTCTGCTCAGCCCTGATGAGATCTATCTGCAGTGTTGGGTCCAGTTCTGGGCTGGACATGAGAAGGACAGACTTACTGGAGTGATGCCACCAAAGGGCCACAAAGATGATTGAGGGCTGGAGCATCTGTTGTATGAGGAGGGGAGACTGAGAGCCTCAAGAAGGGGAGGCTCGGGGAGCCTCATGTTATCAGTGCACACTAACAAGAGGTAGTAAATAAAATGCAGGCAGGCTCTTCACAGTGGTGGGCGGTGACACAGCAAGAGGCAACAGGCACACACTCAGCTACAGGAGGTTTCATTGAAGCATAAGAGAAAAGCTCTACTGTGATGGTGGTCAAGTGTTGAAACAGATTTTCCAGAAAGGCTGTGGAGATTCCATCCTTGGAAATATTCAGAACCGAGCCTGCTTTAGTTGACCCTGCTTGAGGAGTGGGTTGGACTCTGTAGATGATGTGCAGAGGCTCCTCCCAAACTCAACCACCGCATGTCTTTTGTAATACCATTTTAAAATATGTTGGAATCATATCCCTTTCATTTCATTATTTGACTATTCTTTCTATCTCTGATCTGTTTGAGCCTGTCTCAAGTTCAGGAGGGCTTCTAATACAAAAATAAACTTTACCAAACTCACTCATCCATAAACACTTAATGGTCAAAAGCAGTTAAATTCTAACTTCTATGGATTTTTTAAAAAGCGATCCAAGAAATTAGCAACTTGTCCAAGACGATAAATAGTGTCTTAGTCACATCTGGAATTAGAGCTTATGTTGTTCACTCAGGACCACAGTGATCTAACTGTGGTCAGATTGAAATGTTGTTTTTCCATGCAGTGGCCATGTTGTGAGAGAGCACTGTTGGTACAGACTGAGAACTAGGTTTTTCCTTCCATAAAGTAGCTACAGTTAGCTAAAACTGAAAATTTCAGAGAACAAAACTCATCTTGAGTATTTGTATCTTGAACACAGATAAATGCATCATTGAATTTGCATTAAACAGCACAAGAAACTCCAATAAGAATCCTAAAGTCGACTGGGTTTGAAATTCATTGAAAGGGTAAAATATGTCATTTGAAGATCAATTCAAAAGTTATTGCTGAACATTGCAGTGAGCAACTTTATTTTTTTGCTAGAGTTAACAAGCAGAGCAAACCCAGCATATGAAGAGTGTGGCACAATGATTGCTTTTTACAGAGTTCCCAATGCCACAGCCTCAGTTATAATTCTAAATGGCTGTGCATGACATCACACTAAACAAAGTATATAAAACAACTCAATTTCACTGCTAAAAATACTTTAACCTTTTACCAGGACTAGAGAGAATCCTACTGAATCCTAGCACTTTTAGCAGAGTATCTGATTATTCTCTTCATCTGAAATTGCTAGATGAGAATGTCTTGTCTGATTTCAGGCTAGTTTGAGTGGTTACAATCATAGAAGGCCTCATTGAAAATGATGCAATCTTTTATTTCTGTTTGTCACCCTCCAGCCAGAAAGGTAGCACTGGGAGCATTCAATGAACAGTGTTAAAGACCTCAAAAGACCCCACACATCTTCTATTTTTATATACAAATAAAACTCTTACCTTCTAGCTATTAATATTTTTGTTTTCATTTTTATTATGTTCTCCTGATTCAATGATATTTAAGGAGGGGGTGGGGTTTTTTTTCTTCTTTCTCACTTCTGATGATGATGCATTTATTTTTAAGGTAGAAACAGATATATTTGTATAGAGAAATGGTGTAAAGATGTATTGTTCACTAATTTGGTGCTTGTAATATGTGAGGAGAGAGACACATACAGAGTCATAACTTGTTCAGTTCTTTAGGTAAGGACGTAAGGTAGAGATGTAAGGAATAGCACTTTATCCATCATAAAATTTCAAAATGGCTCAGAGGCACATCCCTGCTGCAGCTGTTGCAGACCCTGTAATGGCATTAGGCTCTGACTCAGGGTGATTCTTTCCCCAGAAGATTCTGGCAGGAACTATAGTTCTGGTAGTAACCTGACTGGAGAATAAATAGCTTGAATATTAATGAATTGTATGTGATACAAACACTCCAGGGTGAACCCAAGCAGGACAGGAAATATGTTTCTTTCTCAATTCTTTTCACACTAGGCTTTTTCAGACAAAACCCTCTGGTACTCTGCCAGAACCCCCTCTGAACACTACAACTTTAACCCTATATGGTATTTATACTTATTCTGATTATTCACTTGAACTGATTCTTATTATTTTATATTTTCAGCTACTGGGTGAAGGCAGTGTGCGTATATTTACCAGTGTCTTTAGTATTTCTGGAACAAGGTGAAATAGTATTTCAGGATATGATATGAATTCTCACTATCCTTTATGAAAGAAAAAAAAACCCACACAATTTTGGGGTCTAGTACTGCTCAGAAGAAAAGGAAAGTGGGGTAGAAAAACCCTCAGTGTTCTTTTATGATAATCTGCCCATCCAACTGATGCCAGCTGTATTTTTTTCAGTAATAACAAGGGAGGTGGATACTTGCTGGTTCTCAGTGTTGATTCTCAAGCTGTGTGTGGGGTCTGTCCTTCTCTGCCACTTTCACTGATCTTCTCTGAAACATGAACAGGTTTACACTACTGACTGAATCAAGGATTAGGCCTCTGTGTTGACAAACAAAAATAATACGGAAGCATTACATCTGTGTAACATGTCCCCATGTGTAGCACAAACTTTCTCAGCTATAGCAGAATTTCACCATGTGTTTCAGAAAATGTACTGCATGGTTCTTTTGTCTTCTGTTCTCAAATTCTTATTATTGACCCATATTAAAGCAACTGTCTCTGAGGAAAAGAAAAAGGAAAAAAGGAAAAGCATGAAATTACATTTACCTTTGAGCCCTTAATGCCTTTATAAATGGCCATTTTTTAATAAAGGCATATGAGCTTGTATTGCCTTTACTCAGTGAAATGTAGTAATAGTTGACCTTAAGGTAATGCCTGTCTAAGTCAGACTACAATGACATAACAGGCTGGCCAGGACTATCTGCAGTGTTTTGGGTAACCACTGATAGCTATTTAGCACTGACTGAAGATGAACACGTGTGTCTTACCACTAACTACAATAAATGTGCTGTTGGCACTAAAGGTTAGTGATCCAGCTGGAACTGTGTCCTGTAGACTTTTCATCCATTCATTTTAAGTAGCAGAATAATAGCAGCCGCTTGTTGAAATCATGTTTTCAACTGATCAGCAGAGTCTTTAGTGGAATCTACCTCTAATTCCTTAGGGAGGTCATGATTATCATTACCACAGCTTTGACATCACCCCTATTTGCATCACATGAAAGTACTTGTAGTTCTTGTATGCTGCTAATTCACCATGTTAAGAACTGTAGATTTGCTGGGATATCTCTGTGTGTGTGTATACATATGAATCTACTGTTTTCCTAAAATTGGGACAGGGAATAAAATCAGATTTACCTTAGTTTGGCTTTGTGAATCATATACAGGAAAAAGTGGTATAAAGACAGATCAAATTGCTGCACATTCATGGGCTGCATTAAATACCTGGATTTGATAGAAGAACACCCCACCAACTCTGCTGCGAAGTTAGTGGATGTATTTATGACATCTTTGTTATAATTCAAAGGCAAGAATTGAAAATCCATTGTCCTCTCTGTGCCTTAAGGCCCATTTCCAGGGTCATATTTAGTATAAACTGACCTGAAGCTGGAAGAGTAGAAAACATGGCGTGGCACAGCTCACTGGGTCTCTTTCTTAAAAACTAGTTGATCTCCTGCACTGTGAAAAGTTTTTTAGGAATGATATACCAAAAGGAAGGGGCACATGGGAATTCATTCCTCATTACTTATCTTCCAAGAAAATAAGAAGGGAGATTTTAACAAAAGAGAGTATCTTTTTTTGGCTCATACTCAGATTTACAGGGTACAACAGATGTCACTGAAATCAGAGGTTCTCAGTACCTATGACATATGTTAAACAAGGGTATAGCTCTGAAAGCACACAATTGTATAAGAAAGCTCTTTGTTAGGGACAGGGAAAGATGATAGAATATTTCAGAAATATGAATCTTCAGCATCTACCTCTAAGAAAGGAGATTATCAATCTAAACCAACCTTGATTATTTGAGTCTGTCTTCTACAGAATGAAGTTGTAGATATCAGTGGGCATCACTTCTACAAAAATCTTCCCTATATCTTCATTTGTTTATTTCAGTTGCCACCCATTCCTTTTAGATAACAGGGTTTTAATGTTAGATTTTTGAAAGTAACTTTGTTGCCACAAACAGTACAATCTGCAGAAAAGCAAGGGAGGATACAAAGAACACAAATTTACACCAGGATTGGAGATGAACTCAGGAGTGGGATGAATGGTAGTAAATTATTATACTGAAGAAAAAGGGAATTACCTGAGCGAGAAAATTGTAGCATTCAGCATGTTCAAGGAAATAATGTAAATAGAAGAAAACTAACAATCCATACTTCTGAAATGTAGGAAAGCAAGAAAATGTTTAAGAGTAATTTTTAGAAGATTTTAGCAGTCTAGAAAGGCTTGTAAGGTACAGTGTTGGAAGTACTATTCAAATTACAATCAAACATGGTTGTTACCAGTAGGAATTGTCCCATCAAATGCAGACACAAAGTATATGGTCCTCACGGTCATTCATTATTTCTCATTGAGTGAGTTTGCTTTTTTATTTCTTTTTGTTGTTATGCACTCTGCCCTGCACAGGGCTGCAAGGACCTTCCTCTGCATTTACACATGCTCTGTGTGTGTGCAGGCTTGAGGTTGCATTGATTCATGGGCTGGGCTGAACCCTCTGCGTCACAGACTTTGCTGTGCAGAGAAAAGAGGATGGTATTCCTGAAAATGTGAATGGGTACATTTTGGCAAGTCAGGAAGTTTACAGTTAATGAAGTGGGAACTCCCTTAAAACCTGTCAGTAATCTCCCAATTAAAAACAGTAAATCAAATCCAGGGGGTAGTACTGTAATATGTGAGTTGAGGTTATTCTGTGAGATGTTTTCCCTACCAAGAAGGATAGCAGGGGAGGGATTATCTTCAGCATCCCCTGCATTTGCTTTTTTTGTGCAATTATGGGAAATGCATTCAGTGTGCAAGGGTATCATTGCTGTCCTGCTGTTTTATCATTTCTTTATGAGATAATGTTGATTTCAGCAATGAAATGCAAATTTAGTTTTCAGTGCTCCTTTTTTTTTCCATACAAAGGTTAAAATGCATATTGTAGATAATAATGTTGCTGGTGTTTTTGAAACAGCCTTTGTCAGCTAATTTTGGCAATACATGGTCTCAAATGCTGTTCAGTGCAATTGCATGAGTTTTATGTTGGCCTACGTGAATTAATTGTAACCCACTGTGCATGTTACCATTTTGGCTGTAATTTGATCAAGTAATCATAAAACCTTGGTACCAACAAAAAAAAAATTTGGATGTGTCAAGAATATTCAATATATGGTGGGCCTTCTGTGTCTCATGGCAAACTGAACATGCAATTATTGAAGTTGAGCCATCTTAACTCTATAATCATAGAAGTATTCTAACACAGGGGGCTAACACAGGATTATATGTTACTCCTATGATTGCAGAGGCTGATGGATTCTGTGCTTGGAGGGTATCTTTCTGTTTACTTAGAAACAAATAGTTTGTACTGCTGCCGATAAAAGGGCTCAGGATTTTAACAAGTCTGGTTAAAATTAGCCTGTGTGTAGATTATAAACAGCTCATTTTACTAAATGCTGGGGCTCAGACAGCAATAAAATACATGCAAGAATGGAAATAGTTTTCAGCTGGGACTCCAAAAGCAGTAAAATACCTCCAAGAATGGAAATAGTTTTCAGGTAGCAAGCAAATTCTAACATAACAGCAAGGCCAGGAAGTTGTATTTTTTATTGTTATCTCCTTAATTAATCTCGCTTTCCCGTGTCAACTGCTCACTATTGTGCAAAGAGAGGGTGTGTGTTAACTTTGGTGGCATTGTGTTACTCCTATTAAGTAGCGTTGCACACAGGTTTTGTCAGCATGAGTGTACTTAGGATTTTTTTCCCCCCAAACAGCATGAGCCAAATGACATTTCACAACTAAAAACAAATCTCATTTCTGCTTTAGGTGGTGCAACAATAAATCTGCTGTCACAGTTAGTAGAAAGATTATATAGAAAAAGGAGTTTGAGTTTTTAATACATTTAGTATTAAATAGTGATAAGGTGGGGAGAGGGTTTTATGAAATGTTCTGTAGGCAGTAACAGAAAACAGCCCTGAGAATGCAGAGTTGGAGTAATGAACGAATAATGTGTGAAGTTTATCAAAACTGAAAGAACTCCTGATGTGAAATGAAGCCTCCTAAGAAAATTCTGTTCTGTCGCTGTTTTGCTCTGCTGTTGTCGCATGTCACGCATGAATGGAAATGCTGCATTCTCTGGGGAGCAGTAAAGCTTCTGTGTAGGTTGTTTATTTCCTTAATCCCTCCTTCTTCGTGATTTCCAATGTCAGATATAAAATGGAAAGCCTGTAAATATAGTGATTATCATACTGATTATCACCTGCATCAGGGAACGCCCCGGCTGGCCGCTGTAACTCAAGCAGTCTCCACATGTTACATCCACTTAGACTTTAACCTGACTACTTTATTAGAGACATGAAGCTCAGTATGAGGTGCCCTAGGGCTGCACAGATGGGTTCTGCTTGTTTCCTGTTCTCACTGTTATTGTGAATAGATACTAAAAGGTTCTCATTGCTTTTATCTGGTTAATTTACTTTGAACTGTCCCTGGCAATCAGAGCCTGCCTCACATTTCTCAGCGTTTCACAAGCACCAAACTGTACAGTCCAAATGTGTGTTTTGAGCTTTATTAATTTTTTTTACTGGAAAGGCCTTAATTCTTAAAGGGATCTCATTCTGAGAGAGGCTGGTTTTTAGGGGACTGTAGGCACAATCCTTACTGAAATAAGCTGCTCAGGCATCATTCTGAGGTTCAGTTGATAGGAGAGAAGAAAATTAAGACTGCTGTTGTTCTTTGGCGTGTTCAGGCACCCTTAGATTAGAGGTCAACTGCAGGAAAATCTATGATTTTATGCTGGCTGCCATTATTCATGTAGCTGGGCAGCAGACCAGGCTAAAAGATGACGCTCTTACAGGAGAATCTGAAGATGAGATACTTTTTAACAAATGTGCAATCATTTATCCTTTCTTGGATAGGAAGAAAGGGCCAGGTCTTCCAAAACACATGTGCTATGCATGGGTGCTCCAGTACAGAATATTAAGATGAATTCTCTCAAAGTCTCCCACACAAGAAAGCACCACTTCACTGGAACAGTTTTTATTTCATGTACCGATGTCCAATTTCCTGGCCAGACAATAGTTTAACACAGATGTTAATGTCCTGCTGTATTGGGATTTTAAAGAAATCCGTTAGGACAGATCAGTGTAACTTCTGATTTCAATTGCATGACCAAAAACCTGAGGTTAAAGAAATTATTTGGCTACAAGACATAATTTTTAGTCAATTTTCTTATTCTCTTCCCCCTTATCACTCCCTTAGTTCTCTTATTTTAGAGTTTTTTTCTGTGTCACGGTCCCATTTGAGGCTTTCTTGATTGTGTTGCAATTCATTGTGAGTGCATCACTGCAGAGTGGAAGCTTGCAAGGCTCCTTTTTTCATACGAGCATAGGCTTTGTTAATCACATGCTGGTTTAGGAAAACACTGCATGATATCTTTGAACCCTACACTCCTTCTTGACAGCCAGGCTAGCAAATGTCATTGACTGTGTGATGTACAAGAAGGGATTCAATTGTAAGTAAATTGTCAAAGTGGCTAACCTTGCCTGCACCCAATTGTCAGGACCATGATTCAGTTTTTCTGTCAACATCAGCTAAGGGTAACCCGGTCAGCCTTATGTTTCTGCAGTGAAGCAGCCTGAGGAGTTGTGCTTTTCAGCTTATCACATTTTATTAACCTCAACTTACTGTTGTTATAATCAATTGTACCCACTTCAAATTCTTCTATTGCCCCCAAATTGACAGATCATGTAGGTCCACAACTGTGTGTTTTCTGAAGCACTAAAACCTCTCGTAGGCACACTGGATTGGTTTGGCACAGTAGTTATTTCTGTTTAGTTAGATCAACTCACCATTTTGGCTCAAGATTATCCATCTATTAATATCACTTGGCAAAGATAATCTGGAAGAATGTAAGTTAAAAGATAAAGACTTCAAGGGCTTTCTGCAATATTTCCGATGTTAAGATAGAAAGTGAGTAAGGGAAAAACATTGCTATTGTCTTTCATCCCCTTGCTTTTACTTCAAAACAAAATTTTAATTGCACCAATTAATATAAATAAGACATGAGGACCTTCTGATGCCATGATGTTTCCTCTGTTCTTTCAGAAAAGAACATAGTTAAATTGCTTAAAGCAATGATTAAGACATCAGAATATTTTTAAATGTTCATCTGATTCTACTACAAGGGTCTGAACACATGTAGTGATCCTGTTTTTTATTGCTCTGTAAATGACAAATTATTTTTTTTAAATGGCTTGATAGCATGTATCCCATGAAGTGGCGTACATAAATGGAGGTATGATACAATTTCAATTAAAAATATGTCTGAGGGATGTTTCCTATTTCAAGTCGTATCTGCAGAAGTAACTTTCCTTGCTTGGAAAAAAACATATTTTACCTTCTTTATTTGAACTTGTGAAATGTTTTGACATTGTACTGTTGTTGGGCTTGAGGGAAGAGGGGGAAGCTTTTGGTGCAACTATCAGAATTGAACAACTGTATATGGCTATATTGAGATAATCGTGTAAAAGGAAAACTGGCTGAATGAGTTTCAAAATGTGTTATTTCTTCATTATCTTGCACTTTATAATTAACTGTTCTTTTTTTATTATTTCAGGAAGCTGCCACTTTTGCTAGAGAGCAAGGCTTTGAGGTGAGTTAACCCACAATTGCACACTAAACAGATCCTAAAGGTTTTTTTCTTGCTGATAATGAAGTTCTTTTGGACAATGATTGATGTGCTATTATACTCTCCAAGCCTCGCAGCGGTTGCCATGGAAACTTGGCAGTCGTCATGGTTTCTTTGTTCTGCCAGCTCAGTGTTATGACGCACTCTGCTAGGTCTGCACCCAACATCGCCTACAGATGTTATTTATTGAATTTTGAAAAGCCTCTTGGGAAGCCGAGAGGTTGGGCACGGTTTCAAGCTGCCTCTGCAGATATGGGACCTGTCAGTTTGTTCAGTTAAAAAGCTACCTCATTAGCTGCATTACACTCCAGAAGGATTCACTGCTAAAGCAGTGGTGAAGCAAGACTAAATAGTGAAATATAACACTGCTTAAATAACTTAAACCCTGCCATATGTGGATTATCATTATGCAAATGAATTTTAGAAAGGTTGTATATAAAATTTTTAGGTACTGATTAATGTAAACCATGCTTCTACAAACAGCTGCTTTTTAGAAAAGGTACTGTGGAAATTGTTTCAAAACATATTCGAGTTGGTGTTTTCCATCTGAGCTCTAAAAATGTCTGATCCTCTACTTTCTTGAAGTAAATACTGTTGATTTTACAGCGATTTTCAGAGCTTTTGGTTTCATCTTCTCGAGATATTTATTTGACTAGTACCTCCCATTGGCTACATTCAGATAGCTTAATCTGGAGAACCATCAGATTAAGCTATTGGTCTCTAACCAATTCAAACAGGCAGTTTTTAAATACTATAATTAATGTGACAAGGCTTGTGCTAATTCTGCAGATAGTAAGTGATCTTACAGAAATCTAAATTGCAGAACCGAACACACATAAATCCTTTTACATGTTGTTTTTTTCACTGGAATAAGACCCACCTTAATTGATTTGTTTGCAGTGTAAAAGAATAGAGAGGAGTTTGACTGCTCAACACCCATTTTGCATAAATAATAGAAGCCGCGCAATTCAAACCACATCGCTTACAGAATGTGCCACTTCTGTGTGTGATTGGTTGCATATAAAAAAAGAGGGAAAGACTGACAGCTTTTGTTCTACAATTTAGATTTCTTTAGAACCGTACACCAGCAGGTACATCAATGCCATCACTGTTTTAGCTATTAAAACTGTGGGCTGTCCCATTTCATTTTATGTTTCCCAAATTCACGTGGCTGCTTTGTAGAAATCAAGACTTTTTATCACTGTCAATTTTCATTTGTATAATCTGTATTGTTAGGCATAAAAATACACTTTGAGTTTATGCTAATGAATGAATTTCACAGATGCCTCCAAAATATGAAGCATAAGAAATTATTGGTACCCTCTGGTAGCTAGACAATAAAAAGAAAGGAAGTAGTGTATTAAGTCTACCCATTCTATATTTTTATTGCCCCCTTGAGCTAAAGACTTTGAATGTGCCTGGTTTAAATTCAGCTCTAGTGACAAACTGCTTTTGCTGGTGTCTGCTAACTACCATCATATTAACCTTTCCATTAGTGCTTGCTTAGAGATTTTAGCACAGTTCCTCCTGAACATCCTAAATCTGCCACATTTGATTACAGCATATCAGTAAAGTGCACAATGATTATGATCTTATCTCTTATTACTCCCTTGCTTGGCAACGACTCACATGTCAAGTTTGCTGACAGAGATGAGTAAAACTTGATAGTGTCCACAGTTTTGTTTTCCTATTGCACTGTGGAGGCACAAAAAAAAAATCACATTGATAATAAAGTATCTTATGAACAACTCAAAAAGCTTCAATTAGCCTTTCAATTAAAACCAAGAAAAATTTCCAGCAACTCTCAAAAGCTTGATTTTTATATTGAGAATAGAAAAGTGGTAAAGCATGGCAAGTTAAAGGAAAGGACTTGGTTGACCAGGGCAAAAATCAAGAGGATGTTTTTCATAGAAGTGATTAAAAGTTGCTGGTGGCTGCATTTGAATTGTCACCTGGAAAGACTTTTTATTTTATAATCAGAAATCTTTTAGCAAGAGAATCAGTTGGTGCCTGGCTTCTTTTGCTTAGTTGTTTGTTTGTTTTGGTTTTTTTGTTCTACCTCACAATAATTCCAACAGTTTTGTATACTAAATTCATCTTTTACACATGGAATGAGTTCAATGTATCTGAAACAGTTTTTGAAAACAAAGAGAAGTTACAATTAAGAGAACTTCAGTAAAATACACGCCTTTTCTGAAGAAATGCAATCTTGTTATAGGTGAGAGACAACACCTCCATGACACAAATTTGTTTTTTTCTTTGTAAGGGAAAATCTATTCAAAAGAATTTGAATTTTTATGATGCACCATTCCCACAGTTAGTGTTCCATTGTACTTTGCTGAAATACAAAGTATTTTTGTAAATCACTCACAATGTTTGAAGACCATTATTTCCTTCACTTTATCCCCTGACCAACACTTATCTGTAATAATCAAAAATAGGACATTACTTCTGATGTTGTCTCTTCCTGAGCATCACTGTGGGGTTGGGGTTTTTTTGTGAATTTCATGTTCTATGGCATTTTAAAACTATATATATATACAGTGTATATATATACATACTGTATATTTTAATGACATTTCTATTAATTTTCAAATAACAAAGGCTTATGAGGTTTTGCTTTTACAAAAAGGTAGCTTCCTGTTTCTTCTACGTAGAAATTAGGAAAACAAAATACTACTTTAAACGTAATATTTAGGGTTCAGTTCTGTCTGTCAACCCAAGAAGTAAACTGAAATGAATGGGACAGTAAATATCTAAGGGGTTAGTAGCAGCTGCCATGCAAAATAACTTTTCTTGTTAGAGGTCTCCTCTAAGTCCATATTCATTGGGGAACCATATTAGAGAGAGTTTTGTTACCCTGTACCAGCTTTAGGTCTTTAAGTTAATGAGGTACACTGCACAAGTCCACTGTTTTCAAAGGATTTGTGCCTGTCTAGGTCAGGGCTGTGGCAGCCCCAGCTGTTGGGGATCTGTTCAGAGGTAGAAATCAGAAGACACGGTTTGGTAGCAGTTCTAACGGGATGCAGTTTGGCACACGCCTTTGTCTGATCCTGGGGTCTCTGAAATGCTCTCTTTACCTGCATATATCCCACTTACTGGCTGCAGTGAATGCCACATGCAAGCTTTTTCAGATGCAGCATCAACAGGCAAATCATGCTTTAGTGAGATTTGCGTGTCAGCTTTGTTAAATCAGATTCAGGTATATAAGTGGGTATGTGGGAGTATCCTGTGAATTCGGGGTGTGTTTAGAGGCTTTAGGACCACAAACCAGTACAGTCTTATCATTCAGCCATGTCTGTAGGCACAGGACATGTAAGAAAGGCACAGTAAATGGGCAGGTAAAAATCACTGCAAAACAATATTGTACATTTTGGCTATTTATTCTGAACAGAAATTGGAGATGGCAACATTTGATGGTTTGCCTGACAATGAATAAGAGGCATTAGTACCTCTGCAGTCTTCAGCTGTAAATATTCATATATTGTGAAATGGCACAGTTGTACCTTCAAAAAAAACTGTGCAAAAGTTAAAACCTCCTCAACACTCACACTGAAGCTCTATTTTATTTTCTTCCTTTGAAAAAAAATTAGTATGAGAAGTAATTTTGGCTAAAAATGATCAAGTTAATTTTCACAGAAGACACTATTCAGTTATTTCTAAAGTCTGCACAATCAGGCAGAAGTGCCCAAACCTCTCTGTCTTGAAGTTTCTGCTTTTTAAAAAAATTACCTTTTTCCCCCAAATACTTTCCTTCTACTGTTACATGCTTATTATATAGTTAATTCTTCCTGAAAACATATGTGATTTTACTTTTAGGAAAAAATATTATTTCATCCTTACCATCACTCTTCACTAATCTCTTTCCTCGAGGTCCTCTTTTCTTCATCTAAGTTAATCTTTATTCTTCCTTAAGCTGAAGAAATCATCTCTTGATCATGGCATTTTCTCCTATTATAACTTCATCATTTTCCTTTTAAAATTCATCGTGCCTGTAAATACATTGTACAAATATATTCAAGCTCTCTGATTTCTGTGCCTGTTTTACTCCACTGAAAATGTGCCTAGTAAAGTCACTAGTAGCCTCTTCCTACTTAGCAGAAACTAAACACCTCTCCCCTGTTTCCTTTGATCTCCATGGTGCTTTATTGCAATTTCAAGTCAAGCAATTTCAAGTGGATCTCTTAATTACCGAGGGCTGAAGTAGTTCAGGACTGAGGTTAACCTTCGTATGGCCAGGCTTTGGCAAGCCTATGTGTTACCAAGCTGGAGGGCTGCATTCTCCATCCATCCCCTATTCAACAGCTTGTATCACCAGCTGATACCTGCTGTTCATAAACCTCTTAAAAAAACATTTCTAAACAGAAGAGCAAGAATTCCAATTTTTTTCTCTGGCATCTTTAAGAGACTCCTTGCCTTCTGAAAATTAGTGGTAAGATGGCCCCTGTTACTGTCCTCAGTTCTTCTCTTCTCTGGTAGCAGACATTGCCTTCTAAAAGCTTTATTACCTGTCTAAGCAGGAGGAAGGAAGAAATAACACAAGTGAGAGACTCATATATGGAAATGAAAAGTAGGAGAGAATTTTAGAAAGAGGCGAAGAGACCAATAAATAAAGGGAAACTATTTTTGTGTTTGCCAAATGTGTATAAATCAGTGGGTTCACTGACTACCCAAGTTAGGGAAGAAATTAGAGGGAGGCTGAAAGTGTTGCAGAAAAGGTTGGTATTTTCACGTAAAGGGGTGCTGGTAAATATATAACCCAGGCATATTCTCTGTCTGTAATAGTAAGAGTGTTAAAAAGTGAGTTTGGATTCATAACAAACAGTACACAAAGCAATGCAGAAAGTATTATTATGTTTTCATATATTCAAGGCTAGGCCATTACTATGTTTCACTACAGTTCTTTGTACAAAGAAGAAGCTGGGAAAAAATACAGTGTTATTTAACACAGATGTGAACAAAGTGGGACACAGTAAATAGCACAGAGAATAATTACAGTCATACATACTCCTTTCCTAATGTTAGAATAATAAAAGAAAAAGAGATATATCAATTTGGCAAGAAATAGATTACACCAAAGTTAATTTGTAGAACTTACTGACTTGAAACAGAAATCTGAGAACAAAAGTTTCCCATATAGCATTATAAAAGGGTTTGATGTTAATACAAATAACAGAAATACCTATTATAGATCAGCTTGAAAACTAAGTCAATTAGAAATTGAAACCCTTTTGTTTCAGATCATAGGGCAATGGTGAGCATAGAAATTATAATATTCTAATGACAAGTGGTGTTGTTAGAGTTTATTGCATTAATTTAAACATTCCAAACTTGTTGATGTGTAAGACACTGGATGAATGAGAGGTTTGGTTCAGTCTGCCAGGTTCTCTGTTCCTAGCTACATGCACAATGAAGTACAACATCCTTCTAAAGCAAAGATTTCTAAAACTTTTGCAAGTGAGCCTTCCTTCAGAAAATTGGTTATGTTCTGTGCCCCACTGAATATACCTTTTGCCCTTTGCTTCCCTGAATCTCAGTTATGCAAGCAGCTGGTGGGAGCTGGGCTGCACACCCTCTCAGGGGTACAGTGT
This sequence comes from Leptocoma aspasia, assembly GCA_013399835.1. Lineage (NCBI taxonomy): Eukaryota > Metazoa > Chordata > Aves > Passeriformes > Nectariniidae > Leptocoma > Leptocoma aspasia. The sequence continues at coordinate 364,410 of VXAX01002113.1, forward strand.
GCTTGATGGGACCAGTTACTGCAGAGAAGTTAGGGAAAGTATTAGTAAGCGTGCTGAAGTCAGAGGCATTACAATGGTATAAAACCTGGCTAAATTGGGTGAAATTCAGGCTCCGAGTTGATCCAAAGTACTCTCTTACCAATTTTATTTTTAATTTTATGATAGATATGGTTAGAATCCAGTCAGCAGCAAGGAAATCCACTAATTGCTCATTAAGAAATGCTCTGTAATTCCTTTGTTAGCTTTGCAGTTTTGCAGTGGTTGGAATAGGTGAACTGTCATTATCAAGATTAAAAACAATGGTCTCATAGTACTACCTAAACCCTTAGGAGAATGAAGTATTCCTCATTTTAAAATTCTTCCTCTACTGACAGTAAAGTCTATTTTATACCTAGCTGTAAGAAAATAAATCTTTGATCTGCTAATAAAGTTCCCACCACTCCAGTACGCTGTAGCAAGAATTTTCTTTCTCTCTTAATAGACTGAAGACATTAAAGAGATAGCCCGGAAGACACAAGCGCTGCCGAAGGTGAACACTAAAAGGCAGCGAATCGTAGTCTTCACCCAAGGCAAAGATGACACTATATTGGCTACAGGTATGTTATTCAAAGCTCCCTTGTTGCTCACAGTAAATATTCCAGCTAATCAATTACAAGTTTTGGTTTTACAATTTTCAAATGGTAGTCAGAGCATTTGCCTTTTGATGTTACTCCGTGTTTCTCATCTTTTATGCTTTTAATTGTTTCAAGAGTCTGAATTTAAGAAGCTATTATTCCACAAGAATGCCTGAGAATTTAGTTCTGAACATTTTTATAACATAGATTTAAAATATTGATCCAGTTGGTTTTACTCAGATTTTTATGACTTGAGATTTTTATCTGTGTAGCCATCTTTGCTGCAAACAAGAATACACTGTGCCTGCTGAGAACAGCTGTGCAAAAGCATAGTATATTTAAACATTTGCAAAGAGGAGGAAGTGAAATCCAGTACTAAGTGAATTTCCAGGCTTTTTTTGCTTTGAGCAGAAAGTCTCACTTTAGCTTTTCTCAGCCGTCTGCTCTTCAATTCTCAAAAGAGTACGTGGGAAAAAGGTGTTCCAGCAGGGATACAAGTAGTTTCTGCTGTCTAAATTGATGATGTACGACGCACAGATTTAAGCATTATAAACATGACTGCCTACCTTTTGACAGTCTCTTTAATTCTGTCCACCTATGCTTCTAGACTAAATAAAGCTATTAAAAACATGTGCTGTGGCGAGCCATTTTAGTAGTTCATTCCTTCACAAGGTGAGTTATTAGGCTGGGCTGAATTCCTCCTTTGGAAATCAAGTGAAGTAGAGGAAGCTTTGCACCTGGGGGACTGGTGCTTACTCATACAATATTTGCCTCAAAATCAGAATTGGCTTCAGACCGTGGCTTCAGGGCTAGGCACTAAGCAGGTATGTCACTGCTGTAAAGATCATTCCTAGCAGCAGTTTGAATGATTTCTTCAACAGTTTGCTCCTTCCCCTATTTTGTTAGCTACAAACTGTTTTAAAGGAAATAGAAAGCAGTCACTGCGAGTTGGGTATGTGTATTGCACTGAATGGTGATGGAAGTGTTCCTTCCAGAAAGTTACTGCCTGATGTGAATGGCCCTGGTGGAGGCACTCCACTTGAGTATTGTACAGTTGACTGAAAAATAGCAGCATAAAAATGTTTTTATACATGAACTAATAATAATGTAGTAAACCTAAATCTTATGTGTAACCCTCCTGTGCTCTTATTTAATTTTCACTGAGTACTTTTTTTATTCTTCAAACTGGAGTTGTTAACAAATCCATTAATCCCTTCTTTGATATTTTTACAACCGGGAGCTTATTTGAGGACTGACACTTGCTAATCTTAGCTGTTTGTTCGCTATGAAATGAACTGAAATTAGAGAATGCACTTTGTATGCATGATAAATGTGAGATGGATAGAGACTGTATGCAATGGTGTCAGCTACAAAAGCAAACATGATAAATGTTAAGGCAGTTTTGAGCCGTGGGATAAGCTATTCAGTGCACAAGCATAGCTGAATCTCTTTGCTATGTTGTTATTCATGGCAGCCAAATAAATGTCAATAATAAAAGAGAATTAAAGATTTTCATTTCCCAGAGGCAGTCCTTTAATACAGCTTGATCTTTCATTTCATTTGTAATTCGTTCTTGTGTCAGGATGCAATCATTCGCCAGGCTCTGTGTGTCATGTTAAGTCATTTAATAATGATTAAGAACATAAAAATGTTTGGCCTGTGGGGCAATTCTCAAAAGAGATACCAATTTGTTATTGTTTTCCCCCTTTTCCTTTGGTGTGGACCATCTTTTTCCTACCTCCTCACATTAAAATAATAATGAAAGAAGGAAAATGTGTCCCCTAGTTTAGTATATGAGGATACCACAGAATGGCATAGAGTGCTGCTAACACACTTATTTCAGAACTAGCTACATCTACATTTAAAACCGGAAGTGGAATGTATAAAGGTTTCTAAATTATCTTTAAAATAATTACTACATTTAGGAGTTACCAATACAAAATTATTATCTTTTTTCTAATGCACGGGAGTACGGTTTTTTGAAAAAGCAGGCTGTGTGTACTTGTTTGTCTTGCCTTTCTGAGGGAACAGTAAAGTCTCAAAGAGCTTGTGCCCAGATTAAAGTAGTATTTGCAAAGTCAGCTATGGATTTGGATATGCTTGTTCATACCTTCTTTTATATTGTATTTTATTATAATATTAATGTATATTTTGTCCAGGTTAACAATAATAAGAACAACATGTTTATTATGTTAAACAACATATTTATGCAGAGACCTCGACAGATTGCAGAGAGACCTTGACAAATTGGAGAAATGGGCAATCACCAACTATATGAAGTTTAACAAGGGCAAGTGCTGGAATCTGCACCTGGGATGGGGCAACCCTGGCTGTGTGTACAGGCTGGGGAAGGAGAGGCTGGAGAGAAGTGCTGTGGAAAGGGACCTGGAGGTCCTGGCCAATGGCAAGGTGGATATGAGTCAGCAGTGCCCTGGCAACCAGGAGGGCCAACCGTGTCTGGCTTGGATCAGGCTGCCCTCTGTGAAGAGTCAGATGGCCACCCCCATCCTCCTTCCCTTTGCCCTGCCCCCATGCATGGCAAAATGAGACAGGCAGCACGGAGGCTGTGAGGACATCTGAAACAGAGCTCTGTTTGCTCTGTCAAAGGCTCTGCTAAGGATGTTCCAAGCCAAGGCAGCTGTGGGGTTCGGTTGTGAGAGGAGGGTGCACCTCTTTGAAGAGTTATGTATAGGTCAAATGAGGATCAGGTTATGGAAATGATGGGGGGCTATATTTGGATACAGTTCTGATTGGAAGGAGAGGAAATAGATGGATAAAAGGGGTTGTTGCAGATTGCAGGCCATTCAGGAAGGGGCACAGAATGATACATGCTGAAAATTTGATGTGGACTTTCTAGGGCAGGGTAGAGGTGTGTGTGATATGAAGAAGGCCAGATACAGCTGGTCATTACATGTGAAGAGGACTGTGGCAACAGTTCTTGATTCTCTTGGACATTCCAGAGAATAGAAGCAGCAACAGGTATTTTAGGAGCAGAGCATAGGGCAGAAAGGCACAGCTTATTACCAAAAGAAAAGATTGACCAAACAGATTGGAGAATATAGTTCTTGCATATGAAAGAGAGCTTAGACTGAGACAGCTGAAAAAACATCTTCCTCCAAAAATCTGGCCTAGCCATACTGAAAAGATTTTTAGTCATCTTATGAATTGCTGCAATCTATACAATATTGTTTTAATGTCAACCAAAAATACTGGTGGCTTACCTCAAACAGACCACAAGCTGTAGGAAGTCAGGTATGGATTGACAGCTTAGAGGTCCGTGCAGCTGGAGCAGATCATGGCAACAGTAAGAAGCAAAAACTGCATCAGCAGTCTCAATCTAAGCCATTCCCATTTGTCAGTCCACTTTCTTTGGCTGTCAGAATTATTTGTGCTTTCAGCAGAAAAATTTCTCTGTCTTTATCGTGGAGTGCATTTGGATCTCTGTGCTGTCTGTTCATATCTACTCCGTTACAGTGCTCCAGCCCCAAGGCCCCTTTTCTCTCCCCTTCCTTCCTGTTCTCTGTCACTGCAAGGAAGAGGCAAGCTCAAATTCAAGCTGAGTGTGATCAGTGTGTTTTAGAGGGAAGGAAAGGAGTGTTTAGGATTGGCATACAGGAGCTGTGGCAGATGAAGTGTTGATTTAATTTAACTGTCACCTTCTAATAAGACTCCACTGAGCACAAGCGAATGATTGTGGTGTGAGGTTTTCCTCTCCATGGCATAGAAGTGTAGAATGGTTTGGGTTGGAAGGAACCTTTAAAGGTCACCTAGTCCTACCCCCCACAATGTGAAAGGACATCTTCAACTAGAACAAGTTGCTCAAAGCCCTGTCCAGCCTGACCTTGAATGTTTCCAGGGCTGGGAATATCTGCAACCTCTCTGGGCAGCCAGAGGTGCATTTTTTGGGTGATGTTGAATTTTATCATTTTACTGAAAAACTTGGAGGTGCTGGACATTCTCAGTGACCTTAAGAATGAGCACGGACAAAAAGATTGTAATTTTCTCTATCATTGGTCCCCAACATGACTGAATTTTGATAAAACTCTTTTGGAAAAACCAGCCTGTGAGAGACACCTGTGACCAAACCTTTCAGCACAGAGGATTATGTTTAGGGAAAGGGACTGGTAACTGAAAATGGGATCTATGGATTTGCTCAAAAAAACCTTTATTTTAGGAATAGTATTGGGCTAATTTCTTGTGCAGATTCACCTCAGCCATCCTGGGAATTACTTGGCTATGAAGACTCTGATCCCACTGCCACAGCCTTGTTCCATGATATCCCTCTTTAGCAGGCCTGAGATTCCAGATTTAACTGAGTTTTGGGGTTTGACTAAGCTTATAGGATACATTTCACATTTCAAGACTTTCTTCTGTAACCACAGGAAATACATAAGCAGAGAGAGCAGGGGAAGTTAATGAACATGTGCAGTCTCCTGATTTCAGCAGCTGGAGCTTTTAAGAAATGGACCAAAAATCACAAGCTCTGGCAGGAACATGTATGTCCTATCTATATGTGTGCTCTAATGTTTGTCAGAATCAAATGCTGTGAAAGCTATCCCTTTAAAAGAGTTGCTCATAATAGTTGTAAACAAATTACTTTTAGTCAGATAGATTTTATGACTGGTCTTGGCCCAAAGGGAAATCTTCAGAAAGTCTGAGTAAAATCAGTTCAGCAATGGAAAATGCTTTTATATTGAAATATTTGCATAATTCAAGAACAGCTGAAGCTACAAACTTTAAACTTGGCTTGTTTTATAGCTTTAATAGAGGAAAGAAAAACAATCCAAATTTAAAGAAAATCACTTCAGCATTTTTCAAGTTATGAATGATGAAATCTGGCATATTCAGTGGTGAACATAGAATTTTCCTTTCTTTTTTCCCCCTGATGTTTGCAGGACCACCTCTATTTAAGGGCATGTTTGTAATAACCTCATTTGCTAGACTATGGCAGTAAAAATGGATTTTTCTGAGGATTAAACATTAAAGCCAGCACAGGTCGGGCTTACTAACCACCTAAATCTTCATTTTTTGGGACATATTACTTGAGATATTTCAGGGAATCTATTAGCAGTCCAGGCAAATGTGGTAAAAAGAATGAGGTCCATCTTAAAACTTCATTAGTGCACCTACCACATAGTGTACCCAGAAATAGTTTGGTAGATTTTTATGTGTTATCATTGTTGTTTGATCTAGTCTATAAATTAAAGTCAGTGCAGTGTAGCCAAGTTGATATGTCACAATAAAATTGCAGTGTTACCAAACTTTGGAGCCTGCCTACCAAGCTTTTGATATTGAAGAAATAGTAGGCATTTGCCTCTGCATGTTATCTGAAACAGAAGACTGAGCTGTATGGGTGGTGGTGTCACCCAGTACAACTGTTCTTATGGTAGTATATGCAGATATGTGATATGCTCATAAATTAAAAGTTTCTGTGTTTGAATAGAACTAAAATCTGATCTTAATTAAAATAATTACAAATGATAGTATGTTTTGTGATTGTGAAACTCCCTTTACTTTGTAAGTATATGTTAGATCTTAAGAATTTTAGAATTTTTAAAATTCTTTAGAATTTTTTAAAACCCTTTCTTTAAGAAGGTTTATCACAGTTGTGGAAATGAGAGATTTTAAGAGCCATTCTTAGATCATAATAGCATGATGGGATATGCTTTCTGAGGGTAATAAAGAGGGCTGATGATCAAGCATATAGCTCACTCTAAAGAGAGGTCAGTAGGTTTTCTCTGTCAGATTGTGCTGCAGTCACAGACCAACATGTTACCCTGTAGGCCTACCTATATAACATGGAAGTATTTAATACTGTTGACACTGCTGACATTTTATGGTGGGTCTGTTTGCAGCTCCTCTTCTGTGAGTTACTGACTATAATGTGTTCTTCTCTAAGAAGCAAGTTAAAGTTTTTTTTTTCCTTGCTTACAGCTTTGATGCTTGGCTTTCCAGACAGGAAAACCTTGACTAGCCCTTTTTTTATCAACTAGGCTTCCTATGCATTTGTACAAACCAGAGTAGTGTCTTGGACCCAGGGAAACAGTAGCTGAGTTTTTTTACCATGTGCTCTCTTTTTCACACAATTAAACACTTTCACTCTTCCCTATCCATTTATGTTCACAAATAGAAAGGATAATTTCAAAAACAAAAGTGGATTTAGGAAAAAAAAAAGGACATTTTAGTTCCCTAATAGCTTAACAAGTGTGCCAGAAAGCCCAAAATAATCAGTTTATTTGTGTCTTAGGAAACCACAAAATCTAAATTAATAATTAACATCTGTTGGTAGGGATTAATGAATAGCAAAGCTGGTAAAACCTTTTTGTAACTGAGACCATTCATGCTTTTATGCTGCGTGGGAGTGAAAGACTGAGCATTTTATTAGACAGGTGAAACACATTATTAAAACCTAAATTCCTGGATACAGGTATCTTGGCTGGACTTAAAAGTGTACCAACTGTTGCACCTCAAAGAATGTGTATACACATATGTAAATAGGCACATGTGTGTGTTTCACTAATTTCATATTGATTTAAGAGAAGGATATCTTCTCTAGTCTACTGTGTCAATACACCAATTTAGCCCAGAAATTGAGAGTGAAGATGGGAAATCCCTTTTTCACGTATAATCACTAGTAGTAAGGAATATCAAACCTAACTCAAATCTCAGGTGCTACAATGAGTTTACATTCTACAATTCTGAGGAAAAATTACCCCTTTAGGCTGTGGAAAAATGCATGTTTGTTAAAGGACAATAAATATGGGCCCCTACACCATTCCTTAGAACTAGGCTGCATTTATTCTTCCATGGAAGAATTTCTATACTTGTTTCTCAGATACAGATGCATAGATTTAGGAATTCAGTTTTTATACTGTAATTCTAAAAAGGATTCTTGGAGACATAACTATTAATAGACAAATCCACTGCTTTGGTAGTAGAAATTGTATGATATTGGAGTGGCAATACAGAGTGAAGGAGTGGAAGCAGGACTGAGGCAGACCAAAGATCTGTCTCTAATGTGATGTTTGCAAGTGTACAGCAATGGGAACTTGGAAAAGAGGATAAAACCAGAGCAAATCTGGAGTAATAGTTCCATGTTACACTCCAGCAAAATGTTGCTTGGGGATTTCTGAAGTAGAGATGTTGTCTTTGTGCTGAATAGGCCAAAATAGGATTTTATTATACATGTTTTGTGATAATGAGTGTCACAGAGTCTGTGTTCTATTAAAAAATACATCCCCTTATTTGTTTGGATTCAGACACGAGTGCTCCTGGCTGCCTCCAACTGCTTGTATTGCTTGGCCAGTCCATAATCATTCCTTGTACAATGTCTTTTTACTTTTGATTTTGAAGAACTCCTGTTTATCTCCCCAGCACTAGTCTTTTTTCCAGACTCTTTTTGTATTGTGTTTACTTGTTCTGTGTTTGATCCATAATTCTGACGCTCTGAACCACCTTTCACTGCACCTTTTTGCAGTTCTGCTTAGTCTTTGTGAATGGGGAACCAGAATGTTCAACTTGCAAATTCCTGAGGAATTTAGAAAGTGGCTTAATTTTGTTCTTTTCTTTGTTCTGTATTCCTCTCTAAATAGTTCCTAACAGTTTACTTGCTTTTCTGGCTGCCACTTATGATTGATCTGACATTTTCATAGAATTATCTGTTATAACTTCAAATTTTCTTTATGGTGTGGTAATTTGTGGTTTAGAGCCCATCATTGTGTATTTAAAGCTAGATAATTTTTTAAATGGGCACCTTTTTCACATTGATTGACAAAGAATTCTATAGCCCATTAATCTTGGACACTTTTGCTGTTCTTCACACTCAACTTTTGTTTTTACTATCCCAAATGAATCTAAATATCTCACAAGAAGATGGTGCCCGCTGCACTGTAGAGCTCCCTCAGGAATGGTGTGTGTATAGGCAGGAGGTGCTACCCCAGAGCAGTGCACACACTTAGCATTGAAACTGGACTTAGGCAGGGAGATTTTGGTAAATCACTTGAGGCCTTTCTTGCTTGACTCTGGAGAGCAAAATTGAATGAATTTACAGTAACATACTGATTCAGGTGCCATTAAATCCCAAATAAGCATTCTTCTTCTGGAAAGAAAGTACCTGTGAACTGCAGTGCTTTTCTTTTTTCTTTTTTTTTTCTTTTTTTTTTTTAGAAATGAGGCCTTCCCTTTGATATTATTCCTCATTTAGAGCATCCACACATAATTAATTTATAATAAATTGCTGGTGTCTGCTGTAATGGTTGTAATACTTAAAAACTTGTATCATTTTACTTGCAACCTGAGTGAGTTGTAAGGTATTTGTTCAGAAAATGTTACATCAGTACATTATTATTCTGTTAGCACAAACTATGGAGCAACAGAACTTCCTCCCACAAATCTTGAGAAGGGAGAATGGTAGTAGTTGAGCCTTGTGGTTACCAAAGCAGGCTCCTACTCTTCTGGGCAGTCATGGAAGAAATAAGGGTTCACCTTACACATTCTGTGGCTAGAATGGCTCTGTCCTCAGAGCACAAGATTCTGAGACTTGGGTCCATGGCAGTTTTAAACTGAGAGAAAAATCAGAAGTCGATGGCTCCTCCTAGGACACACATATCCATCCCCTGCTTTTCCTCCCACCCTGCCAGCACATCTCCACCCACATGGGGCAGTTCATCAGCCTGCACAGTGTGACAGAAAGCTGCCTGGTGAGGTGCTGAGTGCTCTGGACCAGCCCCTGGCAGTGTCCTGGCGAGTGCTGGTGCCAGCATGGGAGGAGAGCGTGCAGCGTTTGCCATGGGAGGAGACAAGGATGGGGCTCCATATCTGCAAACTGGCTGAAGCTGCTGTGGAGCCTCACTTTGAGGCATTAAACATGGTGCTTTGCTTTGAATTTCCATCTAGCAACAAAGACTCTAGTTCCAAAGTTGGAATAGAAGTAGCTTCAACATTGGCTGATAATGCTGTAGAATGATGTCTGCAAAGCAAAGAGCAAAGAAGACGGGGACAGAGCCACAGAAGGGAAAGAAACTCTATTATCTCATATGCTGAAAACCACCAATTTTATTATAGATCTCAACTAAAAGGGTAGTAAAACAGCAGAATCAGTAATTGGGAAGCACTGGAAGTGGAACAGCCTTCTAAATTTAAATTGTGCTTTTCACATATACATGTAATTGGTGCAGCTTTGTCAAGGTTATCCCTGTTTTCTGAAAATGACACCTACCTACCTACCTACCTACCTGTCTCCATGTACACCAGACAGGGAATTCTGGTGACTTTTGGTTTTTTTGGCAACTGTTCCTACATCTACAACAGTATGTCAGTCTAAATATATCTTTCTGAGTTTTTGACAAAACTGAAGAAAATCCAAATCTATAGTATTCTGTTTCATAGAAAATAATAATCCTAGACACTTTCAATTAAATTTATGCTTTAAGTTTAAAGTTCACCATTGTCCTTTTCTGTGCATTCATTCAATGTTCCTGCAATATTCAGTATTGGACACTAGCCATTTCTCCTTAATAACACATGCTTTAAGGAGTTGAAATCTGAAACCTTTGCTTTAAAGGTTTTCAGTGCATACACTTCTCACCTTCCAACATTTAGGGTTGAATCATACTAACTAAGGATATCTGTTTTATGAAATTAATCCAATAGTATTTTTTTTACCAATAATTTTTGAGAAATAGATTTTCTCCATATCCTAATTTGGTGTGATTATTTTTTTCATTGTAAGAAATTAAATGTATAGCTTGTTCAGCAGGTTTCATAATAGATCAATAATTTGTTGGCTTAAGTTGTTTTTTTCCTGTGGAGATGTGGAAAGATCAATGTCTGGAGTGCCCTAGGTCAGGATCAATAGTTTTAATAAAACTTCCCTTTTTTGTTGTTTTGGGGTTGTTGGTTTTTTTGTTTTGCCTTTGTACCTTTGTATGGTTTTGCTTTCATTAATGAGCTTTTCCTTTAGTTTCAGACCATTAATAGTTTTCAGATAATGTCACACTGCCCAAGGTCAAGACCAGTTTGAACTAAAAACCCTACTTATCAATGTTTAAATATATTGGATGGGCTTACATATTTTAGAAGACATAAGAGTTAGAATCACTGCTTGCCAGGGCCCAAAGTTAAAGCAAAACAAAATCTCAACCTTTTGGGAGGATGACACATTCAGGCCTTTTTTGTGTTTCCTTAAATAAATAACAATTGTCTTATTTAAGGATCTCATTCTGGCATTAACAACATTGGTAACTACTGTGGCCTCTACTACTCTTCAGTTAAAGATACTAAATGCTCCATATGGACCTTTTTGATGGTATATTGCTCATTCCACAAAACCAGTTTGAAATAAGATAGCATCTCTTGTTTATTCCTGAAATTCTGGGTGGGAAGAGGCAAAGTATCAAAGCATATGTTGTCAGCTGCAGTGCTTGAGAGAATGTGATGTTGCTGTCTCTGAGCCTCAACACTGTGTCTTTTGAAATCAATGGAAAGATCTCATTAACTTCATTGGCTATTGATTATGGTCATGGAGAACTTAAAACATTCATGAATATTAATGGATTATACTGATTCATGTGTCTTTTTGTGTGTTGTACCTTGTCTGGAATCTGCAATTCAATTTTTGTACTCTACCTAGAGGTTATAGAAGAAGTAAACTTCATGTAAGCTGAAAGATTTGATAACACATTGTACCTGGAGGTCTTTGTTGTGTGGTAGAAGTGAGGGGCACAAAGAACTGCACCCTTTGACCACTGGCACCTAGGCAGATTATCTTCTGTAGGAGATTTTTTTTTCCATTATTTTGGCAGTGTTAGCCTGTTTTTTACTAGGCAGCAGTTCATTTCATAACAAATCATCACAGAGGAGTTTGAACAGCAGAATCTGTACTCAGAAGGTGCCCTACAGACTGTGGTAGCCCATCATCTTTAATTTAGAGATTTTATTTCCCATCTTGTGATTACAGTTGAATGAACATGGTAGAAAAGTTTAAATTGTAGCTATCCATGTCATGCTTTTGCCACAAATGATGGAACTTATGTTTTCAAGCCTCTAATCTTCACCTGCTCAAATAGTCTCTATAGAATAATTGCACAGAATGGAAGGAGAGTAAAATGTGGGTATGTATGGTGTCCCTGGATGAAAATTAACTGCAGGAACTGACCCTTTGATTAGAAGTTTGTCTGCTGTAGCATCCAATTTCAGACAGTGGAAGTTGTGGGAAATAGATGGCTGAATGGAAGACAAATCCTTAGCTCCAGGAGGGACAGAGCAGAGTTCCTTGATGGTGGAAAAAGCATACAAAGGGGAGATTTGAATGGGTTCTGCTTTGCCTGACTTTGGGGACTTGGAATTTATTTTGTGTAAGACGACAAAATGTCTAGAATGAACTTTGAGGGCATGTGGGAGGTTAATTGGAGTGCTTTGAAATGGTTAATTGTCTAAAAGTGGAATTGTGAGATTTTATGATCAGTTTGGCTCAGTGATTTCCACAGTAGGTTTTAGAGATAATGCAAAGTGGAAATTATTTAAATGCCATATGTGAAAAGTAGGCTGTACATGTCAGTCTGATACCAATGACCTGGCCTTGACACACCTGAGCATATTATAGACTGTGAAGTGGCAGTTAAGATATAAACCTCTGGATGCCAAAAATAACGTTTATGTAGTTATGTAGTTGATCCCATTTGAATGAACGTAGGCTCTGTCTTATTTTCACCTTAGCTGTTTTCTTTGTTATGAATAATAAAGACAGTAAAGTAAGCAGACCTGGCATAGAGTATATACAGACAGCAGATTTAGTGAATAGGGTAAACACGGACTGGTTTTATATTGTTATGTTTTGGCTATACCTACTGAATGATATAATACTAATGTTTGTTCAAAAATAACACACAGAGTAGTCAGACAGCAGATTTAAAGTTTGGGAGGCTGCATACACTGGTTTTGTTTGCTGTAGTTTGCTACCCTGTGCCCCCCACTGCCCTCCTAATCCGTCCCGATCCTTCTGCCTGCCCCAGTGATTAGCAGTCAAAACTAAATCAGAGAGGAATCTATGGAACCAAATATTTATGTCCCTTGTAATGTGACACTGTGATACGGTACTGTGAACCTGCAAAGATCCCAGGCCATGCGTTGTGTCTAATCACAATTGATCAAAAATGGAACTGCAGAACTGTACTCCAAATTGTTGGCTTTATAAATTTGATAATAAGTACATTTCCTGATAGCATATAACAGTGCAGTATACTGCATGCCCTCTCTTCCCTCTGCACCTGTCCAACTGCAGAATGCTGTTTGTACAGTACATTGTCGTCGCTGACAACTGAATAAGAATTTTTAGGAGCAGTTGGCTATCAAGTGATGGCAAATTTAAAGGTTATGCAAATTGTGCCAGTACAGCCCAGCTTGTTTCAGACCTCTTTTCTCTATTATCATATCAATTGAGTCAGCTCATAGTAGACAAAGCAAGGTTATGGGAACCACCTAGAGCATCATGCACCATTAAACATCAATGCAGCACACATGAACATCTGCAACAACGATCTTATTAACAGAGGGTATAACGGAAGGCAATAAACAGCTTTTTTAGTCACCTAATTGTAAAAAATTTAATAACGTAATACTTGCATTATTTATCAACAGCAATTTGGTCAAAAATTACACAATTGCAGTGGATTAGATTACAATACCTATTGTCTGCTATAAATTGCTACAAAAATATGAAAATCCTTTTGCGAGCAATAAAACACTTTAGTTAGGAGAATGCTAAAAATGCAATTTTCTTTTAATTTATGGCACATCATGAAATAAAAGTATCTGACATTTTTATACTGAAAATTTTTTTGGCTAAAACCAAATATTATAAAAGAACCTGAGAATTGTTTTTGATTTCCTGCTTGTCTAGATAGCTTGAACATTTCAAAAATCAGGGCACAGTTGTTTTGTTCTGAAAAGTAACATACAGAAAACATGAAATGGTCTTGTGTGTGTGCAGTCAAAACAGATGTTTGGAAGAACAAAGTAAAGCATATTAGAGGTCTGTACTGGATATGTGTCATGTGTTGGCTTCTGGAGGAGACACTGCACTGCTTTAGAAGGTGAGAGTATGTGAAGCTGAGATCTCAAATAGCTGAGGGAAATGTATACAAAAATTAAAGTATGTTAGAAGTTGATAGCAAAGAGAAAGGAGGTTTGGCTCTTTAAGGCCAAGCCAAGCTCTAGGAATAGGTGAGGCTTGAAGCACACCCTTTGCTGGAATCAGATACCCTGGTGGGGAGGGACAGCCCTCCTCTCCATGGAGGGGGCACTGCTGCACTCCCTGGCTTACCAGGGAGCCAGAGGCCTGTCAGAAAGCTTAGAGCTACAGGAGGAGAGCACCAGGCTTCCTGTTTTATCCTGAATGTGCAAATGCACAGGTATTTAAGAATTAAAACAGAAAGAAATAAGAGACTGGATGAATAAATCAATACAGGCTCAAAAGTTGAATTTGACAAGTGCATTCAGCAGAAAATCCTGCTCCAAACATTAGTCTGCTTCCAAGCAGAGCTTTGCTCCTTCCTGGCACCATCTGCTCCTGACTGTTGCCACTGAGTAGCAGCAACCAGATCAGATTTGTGTTTATGTGGAAGAAGAATGAAGCCTTCTAAGTTTGTGTTAGCATAAAAATCCAAATTGTGCTGGGATCACTGGCTACAATTAGCCTCCTGGTCAGCAGCAGACACCTCAGTCATTGCTTTAATCAGCAAGAATCAACAGGTGATGGCAAAGGATGTGGGGAAAGAGGAAAAGTGATCAGACAAAGATGAGTAGAAGCTTGGTAAAAGGATGAACCTGGCAAGTTGAGAGTTACAGGCATTAATTTTGTTATCACAGAAAAAGGAAAGCTTTTCTTAAAAAATGTTAACATCTTTCCTTTTTAAATCTGGTTTTATTTTCTCAAGGAAAATATGGCAAAAAAAGCAGTGAAACTGTCTAAATAGCCATTAAATATATGTTTTCTACTGAAATGCTTCTAAAAGGAACAAATAACAAGCATTTTCCATTTTTTTCCACATTTTTGAGTTGCAGTTCAAATGATCTCACTCTGTAGGCTAACTAGAGCTTTTTCCTGCATATTTCTGCATTTCTTAAAGCAGTATCTGCTTCTTGCCTTTCTTCATAACTTTTTATCAACTTAATTATATCAGCAGAGTGTCCATATTTTGCTTATACACATGTGTTTACTTACTCACCAACCTTACTTTTCAGATTGGAAACTCTTCAAAGCAGGATTTTTTTTTTTTCTTCTAAAACATATCCTGGTGATCATCTTGACAATACAAGAATAATACATAGTACAGAGATCATGAGTTGAACTCACCTGTATACACCAACTGAAGTTTGATTAATCTTAAAATGTTTTATTGCTTCTAAAAACATAAGTGTGTTATTTGGCATATTATTTTGGAATCATTTAAATTTGAATTATTAAGGAAATTAATACTACAGGAATAATACTTTAAGGAAAAGTAACCAGGAGTGACAGGTGGTGATAGGAGTCTGACATTTTTTATTATTCTGTTAGGTTGCTTGTTTTGGTTTTGTCAAGCAGCCTGACTTTATAGCATTGGGGTTTACATTAAATGAGAGTGCATGCCCAGTAAAGCTGTTGGGTTACCTTTATGGGTGCACATATGGGACTGCCATGCTTTAAAGGCCTTCATACACAAACACATGATCCAAGAGCTCTTGGCAGGAACTCTTTGTCAAAACTATTATTACAGTAACTGTGTGGAAATGAATTTAATCCATTGTGTAGTCAATAATTCTAAAAATTCTGGGGTGCATAATTTACACCAAAATGTGCATGACATTATTTTTTAAAGGTGGTAGATTTACCATCTTTCTTATTTCAGTGGTTAGGTAATACTTTTAAACTGATAACATGATACTACAGAGATCATAGTCTGGGGTATTTAATTATCTAAGAAATTATCTGAAACTAATGTGGAGGAAAAATAAGCTCCTTCATTTTGGGCCAGATTTTTATCTTAGACTGGTATAACCCTTAAAGAATTCCATTAAAAACAGCAGAATTTCTCTGTTTCAACTGGCATTTTAAGAGTAGGATATTTTCTCATTGACATTAGAACAAATTTTGGCCTCCAGTGCAGTGACATCTTCTAAATAGATTTAAAACCTGCTAAAGTCTGATAAAATTCATTTAGTAAGCATGTTTTATTCTTCAAAAATGAACAAGTAGTCTTAGGAGATCTTAATTAAAGGAAACATGGAGCTTACAAATACAGAATGAGAAGAAAAAAAATATTGTAAAATTCTAGAGCTGAGTTCTGAGATAAAAGGATGAAAAATTGAAATTTCTACATGTAATTTGAATTTTTAATGGCAGTGCTGTAGAATATCTGTGGTATAGCTACCTCATCAATGTTCAGCTAGTAACAAATTGATTTTTTTTTTCAAGGAGAAGCAGATATATACATTAACTTATTTTTAGTAATATATCTAGGGAAGGCTGTCTTTCTCATTCCAATGGACTGGTTTTATTTATGAAACTAAATATAAATTCTCCCAGAAGAAAAATCTCCTTCAGAGCTGCTCTGTAGTGACCTAATGCTCACTCCTTCTCTTTTCAGTCTTACTGATGCTCAAGTGAAATGGAAGTGCCTTGGGCCCATTTCTGCCTCCACTGACAACCCATGCTTCTCAGATTATCGTGTAGCATAAAAAAAGCTGTCACGTAACATGGCATTTATTTAAATGATGTGATTTCTGTGTTCACCGCTCTGAAACTGAGGTGTAGCTAAGAAAGCCTGCAAGTTTTGACAGGTGTGTTTACCCCGCTAGGGCAATATGCTTAACGTATGAAAAATGTGAGGCAGAATACAGCTTTTGTCCTACTCAAAATCAAATTATAATGTGTTTTTCTCTTTCTTTTTTTTGGTTTAGTTTTGTTTTTAGCCAATGACCTGATAAGCTTTTGAGTAGGAATTGCATTTACATGATTTATAGGTTGATACTTGTCAGAAGATTCTCCCATAGGACAGTGTTTTGGTGGCCTAGCTGTGCAGTGGTTTAAAATACATCTGTAGAATACCACGAAGTGAAGTACAAGCATACATGTTTCCTGCTGGTGTGTTGGTCAGTGAATGCACACAGGGTCTGGTTTCTGAGCTGAGAGATGTTTCATTTTTGCACAGTCCCCATAGCCATGCTTCAGAAGGCTGAGGAGCGTGTGTGAGCCAAACATGTGTCGCTGTAAGCCAGACACAGCTTTGTGATGTGGTCCTTACACTGGACATTGGCATTCCAGCTCTCATCTTCTGTGTGTGTTTACAAGTCGTGGCTACTATTTACAAATAGAAATAGATTTGTTTGTATTTCTAATTCCCATACACAGCCCAAAAAAATAATGGTGGAGGGGTGTGGCTTGGTTTTTTATGTGTGAGGATCAAATAAGATGTACAGTGCCCAAAGCAATACATACAGTTTTTACAGTGCAGGGAGAGATCCTTACACTTATTAATATCCAGTGGTTTTGTGTCACTCTGTGCTCACTGGTGTGGCTCAGCTTACTGTGGTAGACCTTCCTCTTCACAGAGACCAGGATCATACAATTTATGGGCTTTGCTTATTGTAACCCATCTCTCCTGTCTTCAGGACTGATTTTGATCTGAGCTCTTTGTAGGACTTCCACACATTCATTGTGTTGTATCAGTGAAATATCTGCAGAACCTTTTCTTGATTTTGGTGCCTGTGACTTCACACCCCTTGCCTTTCCTGAGTCCTCAAGCCCTGTGTGAGCCTGGACAGAAGTCAGAGGAGAGGCTTGAGCTCTGAGCACCACCTTATGTCTCCAGCAGCCCTGCCGAGCCGGGGCCGTGCGTTTCCTGGCAGTTCAGTGGCGCAGTTTCAGCTGCCTCTGAAATCAGTGCCTGGCGGGCAAATGGCAATACTCTTGTGTGCTTGTAAGGCTTTTTCAACAGAGTTCTTTGCCATTCTAAACCTTAAACATTGTGACACATGCCAGAAAAATTCAGCAGCTTGTTCTTTAGGGCAGTTTTTCCATATATATATACGCACATATATATATTTTAAAAAATGTTTTATTAGCAACAAACTGAAGCAGAACTAGTATTTTCTGTTGACCTCTTGCTTCTCCATCTTTTAAGCAAAGTGTTCTGTTTACTTCTGCTAAAAATTATTTAATATGAGAAATAGAGATTCAACTCTTGGGACTGGCAGTGATGATATAGAAAATAATGACATTTAAGTGTGCCCCACACCTTCAATAAAGTAAACAAAGCAAATTTTACCTATAGAAGATGTTCACAAACCATTAGTCAATGCTGTTACGTTTCTTACAATTGTTGTAACTATATACAGAGTTCTGAGTCCAGTCTTGTGCTGGTATAAATCAAGAGTTATTTCAAAGGAGTGGTGTTGAATTAACAGGATTGCAGACAGAATTGGTATAGGTTCAGAGGATACAAGCTGTGTGCAAAAATAGTGTTTAATTTTACATCATTGCTAATAGTTGATGTGTATGAGTGTACAAGTTGATTCAGATGAACCTTCTTTCCCCTATTAACTCTAATCCTATGAATCACACTTCAGTGAGAGGCTACAAATATGACTTCTGAATCAAAATGCTCTTGACCATAATGGTGCAATTTGTATGTCTGAGGAGAGCTATAATGGGAAGACAAGTCTCATTTACCTCCTAGGACAGAGGAAAATGGGGTCTGCACACTGTCATTTCCCCTACGGGTATCTATGGGACTATGACTAGAGCCACAGGAGATTTGAAGTCTTTGGCGTCATATTCTTTTTCTGTTTCTACTGAAAATGAACTAGCTGTCTCTGAGGTACAGCACTTTGCATCCTGATCAACACTTTTTCTTAGCAAACTGCTAAGAGACTTTTAGCTCCATTGCTAAAGAGACCCATAAATTGGGGGTTTTATTATGGAAATCAATTAATATTTGTATTACTTGTATCATACCACAGACATACTAAAGCATTATAAATGACAACTGCTCTGTAACTTGTTTAGGGTCATTTGTTTATTATAGCAATAAAGGATAAAAAACTTCTACATTACAAGTTATAAAGACTTCTTGGGTGCATATAGAATTCATTAGAATACAGCATCGTTTGTTGGGTGCTATTAAAATACTTGATAGAAAGATCCCAAAGCACGTGGCTGACTTGAATCTTGTTTGTCGTGCTGTAACTCCATTGAATGGCACAAAGAGATTTCCTCTTTTTCTGAAGGAATCTACATAGCTACAGCACCAGGCCCACAGTGCACAGACCTAGATGGTGGAGGGAGGAGGTGTTGATGGGCAAAACAAGGCCAGCTTAACACACAGCCAGAAAGTGCCAGGAGCACCAGAGTGGCCGTCCAGGACTGGCATCTGAAAGTCCCAGCCTGAAAATGCAGGATCTCATTCTGTTTGCTTGGAAGTGACAGGTTGCATCAGCTGTGCTGGGTTTGAGGCACATGATCACTGCAAGTGTGAAGGATTCCTAGCTGGGGTTCAGTGCCCTGCCCCACGCTGCCTTGTGGCTTTGGACAGTGCTGTGCTGATGGGGAGGGGGAGCTGCAGGGTCTCTTTGATGTACATTATCAAGTGTGGTGTCATGTGCGAAGGAGAGCAGCAGCGTTGTTCTACTGCCGAACAAAACAGGAGAAAGTATTGCTGTGCTGAGGGTTTTTGAAGATGTATTGATGTGCTGAAGAAGATACAGAGACTTAGAGCTGTAGCCTTTTGGGGTTTACCTTCTGGAGACAGGTGAGAGCTAAAAATCATCCTAAACAACATGGCCTGGTTTCAAATACTTTTCTCATTACTTCTTACCTTACAGCTGCCCAGAGACATTTATAGGTTTTGAGTTCAGGTTTCTATGTTCTGTTAAATTCTTCCTGTCTCATTTTTTTTCTTTTCTTTTTATCTCTGGTTTTTTTTTTTTTGGCCCCTGATCTAAATAAAGTTAGAGAGGGTGGAGGTGGGGAGGAGACGGGACAGAATTCTGTTTCACAGTTGTTCCTTTATTTTACAAGTTAAAGCTCACAAAAGAAACATGAATGTGACTCCATCTTGTAAGCATCTGTCGTACCACTACCAACCCGTGGATCAAAAGATTATTTGAGGAAATAGCTAGACCTTTTTTGTATATATTTTAGGTCTACCTTCTTCCTTTCTTTTTATTTTAAAACAAAATTAAGGACGCTCCAACATGTTACCCATAAGAGTTCTGTTACAGGTAATTAAATGTAAGTTTACACATTTAATCTACTTTTAAGAGCAAGAGAGACTGGTAAATGACCCAGTTAAGGAAAGTACTCAGCCTAATTGGATGTAACGATTGCTTGCTGGTGTTTATTACTGTACTAAGAGTAGACATGTAGTCTGTGATTCTAATTTGGTTTAGAGACAGACCTGTAGAATTTGCACCTATCACTGGAGTTCGGTTGTTTCTGCTAACATTGTGAAATAGGCTTGTATTCATTTGGGAGCTTAAGAGTATTAGCATGGAAGGAGCACTAGGTTTTTTCAGTTAGTATTGCTCTCCAGTTATTATCTCTCCAGACTATTTTACCTACAATAATATGTTAAACTGGACATGCTAGCATATATCTTTGCCTAAGGAAATAAAAAGAGATTTCAGCTCTTTATGTATGTAATGTGAGAGATTAACAATAACTATATTTACCAATGAGCTGTATCCTTCTGGTTTACCTGTGAATTTACCTTGTCTTCGGCCTATGAAGCCACATTGATGTCTGAGTTTGATTATTTCTATGTCATTTTGAAAGAGCTGAGTTCATGACAAATGTAAAGTCACTGAAAGTTGAATCTTTGATTCAAGCCCCAACATTTTGGATTTCATTAATGCTTATTTTCTAAAATTTCCCTAATTGTAGTCACCTTGTTGCAATTGGCACTCAGAGTTCTGGGCTTAGAGGAAGTTATATCCAAGTGGAATATGTTGTATCATAGAAGATATTTGTTACATAAAAATAGAACACTGGATTTTATGCCCAGAGCAGCAGCGCTTGGACTTCAAAACACTTATGTAATTACTCTTTATTTCATAAGCTCTCAAAATGATGAATGAAATCAGAACTGACTTTGAAAAGCAAGGCCACTGATGACCAGTGCACTTAGCCAAGGTGTCTCAATGTTTGCTATGATGGATTTGGGAGTTTTATAACATAATGGATCAAAAATGAAGTTAAAGCAATATTAAATTCACAAAAAAAAAAAAAAGATACTCAGAATGGAGGCTTCTGCTTCGTTGTGATTCATCTTGTTGTGTTTAGTTGCTACAAAACACAGATCAGTAAGAGAAATTAGCTCTTTTGGTGCTATTACACAGACATAGCAATATAATTTAATGGCAGCTTTAATTCTAACTTACGTCATTGATTGTAAAGGAAAGGGAAAAAACCCCCAAACCTCAGTATTCTTTTGTTGCTCTTCCAGTATATATTATTGTCAGCTGTAGTTTAGTTGACTCTACTATGCTAGAAGCTCTCCTAAGGTTAAAGAAAGATAATTTGCCTATTGGATGGGTGCAGATGGTAATATTTTTTTAATTCAGTGTGTGCTCCAAAGCCATGCTGGCTCCTTCTTAAACTTCAGTACTTCAAAATATGATATTATTGCTCTGCTTGAAAATATGTAGGAAGTTACAGAAAGAAAATGTATTACCCAGGTAGACATGGAAAACTGTGACAGGAAAAAAATTCAAAAAAATTGTACACCAGAAGACTTTCCTGATGTATTTTCGACTAATGCAGTTACTTAGAATTATATCTACTACAGGAGCTCCTAGTGCAATACTTACCTGCACATACTAGAGGGAGCTGAGGGAGGGAGTCAAGACAGAGGAAAGGAAAGGAAAAATATGATGATGAGAACTTTCATTTGTGCTAGTTTGCTTGAATAGAATCTTATTTGATGCCATACCCCACTTGCAGCTTTCAAAAGACAGTGTGCATTATTCACTGTCTGTGCCCAAGCACAGACATTTGTATGCGTATGCAATTGTCGGCTGTGCATTTAACGTGGAACATCTGTGTGTGCCCATGCACACTTGGGAAGGAGCAGGTTAGTTTATTACAATGTGTCTTCAACAGACTTAGCACATTGTTCATTGTTTTAGTATTATCTAGAGCAAATCAATATACCTTCTTGAGAAATGGATGAATACACTCTGCTTGTCTGGCAGAGTTTAATGTAAGACCTCTCTTTCATGATTTCCAATTCTAATGAATCCTGTTAAAATTACTAAAAAACATTGCTCTTGAAGACTTATCTTAAGAGCACAACACAGCATTGAAGCACATTTCTAAATAGCTTTCTTAACAGGGTAGAGAGTAGGATGCCCTGAGAACTGACTGAAACCTGTTCTTTAATTGGAATATTCATCTTATGTTTTTCATTACCCTTTTTCCTTTGCCTCTCATGGATGGTTGTTGCTAATGCTCCCCTCCCCTCCTGGTGGGCCAGCCAACAGTTCCCTCTGGAGGCAGCATCATTATATCTGCCTGGTTCACTTAGTAGCAGATGGTGAAGAGCAGTAGAGCTGATACACTGCATTTCACAGAAACCAGGATCCTTCTGGTACCTCTGCAGCATACACAGACTTGCCTGATTTGAGACTGTGAATTCTTTATATGCCTTCCAAACTAGGTTTCCTTGTTTGCTACTGTGTATGTCAGTGTAAGAGTGATTTTTATGATCTGCTCTGTTGCTGGACAGTGAAGAAACTACTCATCTCCAGGTTTCAGCTACTGGAAGCTCTGTTTTCCATTTTATTTCTATTTTTACCAAAAATTAAAAGAAAACAGCTCTGATGGTTTTTCTTTTCACTGGTTGTGACAGGGTTTTCTTCCCCCTCCCCTTTTTGTAATTCCTGCTGTCTGCCAAAGGACAATCTGTTTGCTCTGAGACAGTTTAATGCATACTGACTACCAGAGGCAGAACTTCCATTGGCTCTGTTACAGGGGTAATTTACACTTTAACAAGGTATTGTGACAAGGTGGTAATTATATTTTTATCACGTCATTATGACATTACCACCTGGAAAGCCATAGCTGATTAATTAGTGGCATATATTAAATTTATAACCCTGGAACTCTAAAGTTATCATACCTAAGTGGTGTAATTATGCTGAACTGTGGTGTGGCAGTGAATTGGAGGTGAAGATGCTGAGTATCCATCTATTGCAATACATTTAATGAGTACCAGTAGAGGGCAGGGAGCTGAAGGAAATAGTTGGGGTTTTTAAAAGAAATACTAAGGAAGAGAGTGAAATCATTGAAATCTTGAAACCAAACCTAGTCAGATGGCAAGTTCCAAGGCTTCTTGCATATATGGATTTTTTTTAAAGGAATCATTTGAAAGCACTTTGATTTACACTTGTTTTTGCTTTTCGTTTCACAGCTTTATTTCAGTTAATTCACATATTTTTTGGTTTTAACAATGCAGCAGTTTCTGTTGATCTTTTGGAGGCTTGTATTGGCCATTCTGGAGGCTATCTCACCTTCCTGCAACTACTAGAAAGCACTGTTTTTGGCAGGATGGGTTTTTCTCAGTTTTGTCCATATGCCCAGGTGTTTTGTGTTTGGGATGTTCCTTCTGATTTGCTTTTTTTCTTTTACTCTTTTCCTTACTCTTTTTCTCTTGTCCTTAGTATTATAGGTAGAGGAAATAAATGAGGCTGGGAGTAAATAATGAAAATGCCCACAACTTATGGCTTGTTTGAATGTGTTCCCATATTCCTATGAAGTAAATACAGACAGAATTATAAACCAAATCTATTTTTACCCAAATTATCATGCTAAAGGTCATAGTTTTGAATTGTTTTGATTTTCCCTGTTTGTTGTGCATTTCAAAGTCAGATTCCCAAGTAACTCATGTTTTATTCTTCCTTTTCTCTACAGAAAATGAAGTGACTACTTTCCCTGTGTTGGTGAGTGATCAGAGTGAAATTGTCGATACCAATGGAGCTGGAGATGCATTCGTTGGAGGTATTTCTTACTCCTTTCTATTGTTTGGAGATTATCTTATTATTCTCTATATATAAAATCTACTGTTTTTTTCATTCAACCGTCCTTCAGAACAAGCTTCATTCTTTTACAGCTTTTCTCTGCATCCTGAAGTTATATGATTTAATTAAGTTCTGACTTCCAAAGGGAAAGTGTGTTCTATTACTTCAAAAATAATATGCCATTATGCTGTACTCTGGTCGTTTTCATGAGATTAATTGTATCTGTCAGACTGTTGCATAAACAAGCTGCATCAAGTACTATATAGTGTACAGAAATCCCTCCTGGCTTAAATGTTAACACATTGTTGTTCTTTAAAACAGGTTGTAGTGAATATTAAACAGTATGTTAATAAGTGAGCATAATGTCTCTGATCATGTAAATTTTGGTAGAACATCTGCTTCCAATACAATTATTTGGACATCAGAAAAGAACGCAAAGGGTTAATTTGTTAAAACAAACCCCGAAAATATCTGGCATTGCTTAATATCCATTTGCAAACTTACTATTTTTTTTGGCACAAGCTCTTAGGAAAAAAGAGGATGTTATGTCTGTGCCTGTTTAAAAAAATTATTCTATATAAGCCAAAACTCAATCTAATCCAAGATTTCTGTCATTCATTGTAACCTTCATCCATGTAGTTCTGTGATGCACTATTGCATCCTGAAGGCTCTAATATCCAGTCTGTAGTAGCTGTAAGGAGCTCCATTAGTCATTAATTTACTGGAAATATTACAAAAGAGACTTTATAAATAGAATTGCAGGGCTCAGTCTTGTAGCTATGAAGGGGATAACAAGCAGTGTGTTACCAAATTAAAGCTTCAGAATTGTGTCCCACTTCAAGAAAACATTCAACATAAGCTTAATCTTAAGCATGTGAGTAATTCCATCCTTACTTAATACAGCATTTAAACCAAAGATAAATGTTCAGTATATACTTAAATCTGTCTGAGAATAGGAATGTTTTTACTCATTACTTCAGTGCTTTCATGAATCAAAAAGGAGAGAAATAGAGGGAAACACATTAGGTCGTATTATTGATACACCTTTTAGGGCATGCTTGTCACTCTCTATTGTTCCGAAATCATAAACAAGACTAAATTTGAACCAGTAGGTAACAGTGACTATAACATAAATAAGATCATCTTCAAGTGCTTGTCCTTGTATGCATTTGCTCTGTGTATCAGCTGTGCCAGAAAGCTGCTGTTCTTGTGAGGGGGGAAGAAAAGAGAGAATAGGCCTTGCCTATTTTTTTTTCATGTGTCTGCCATGTTTATCTTAGTTTGTATTTCTTTTCCATTGTTCAGTTTTAGGCCTTTTGAAATCAGGACTTCTGTTTTAATAATCCTAATTTTGTTCTTTCCTAGGTTAGCTACAGGAAGAACATTCCAACTAAATAATCAGGGCTTTAAGAACTGTTTTATAACATAATAGATAAAATTTAAAAGTAGGTCTCTCAAAAGCCTTCCTCTTTAAATTGCATCCTTTTCCCTGGTACAGCCATAACTGCTGGTTTTCTGTAGAAGGGTTAAACATTGACTTTAATCAGAATATCCTGAATGGAAAGGCTGATATAAGCCAGACCAGTCTCTATTCCAAACTACTGCCTTCCACCAGCAGTGTAAGGAGCTGGGGCACATCCTGTCAGGCTGGTCTTGGATCAGTTGTGAGGTTCCTTTCCTGAAGGGGAAAAATTATGTGGACAATGCTCAGCTGTGTGGAAGAGAGGGATGAAGGGACATATTCTAAAAGATTATTTCTCCCTTATCATTCTAAGTGTTAAGATACAGCAAGATCCTGTATATTTGGGCTAATCTTAATGAAGTCGTGTATCACTGCTTATGGATGTGTATTATCTTCAGCTGCCCCACAAACAGTGCTGAGCCATCAGATGCTTTTTCATTGGGGCACAAGTACAATGCAGTCCAGTGCATTGTACAGTTCTCCCTCACTATCAGGGAAAGGACCACAGCTGTTTTTCCCTCTGTAATGGAAGTCAGCTCAGCCATGGAAAATCTGTCTGAGCTGTCCTTGCAGTCGCTCACTTACCTGAGCACCAGTGTGTGAGCTCAGCCTCTTGTTGCACCATGCTCCTCTCTCCTGTGACTCAAAGCAACATGAGCTTTAGGATATCTATCCATAGTTCTTCCATTGGCTTCTGGGATATCTCAGTTCTCCTCTGTCACTCCATAAATAATAAATTGATCATTTATTCTCCTCAGAAAATAGATTTTCCTGAGTTTAGTCCAGATGGGAGAATTGGGACTCATAACAGTCTCAATACACACAGATTCTAGTCTTATGTGTACTGTGGTCTCCTTCTTCAAGGAGTCATTTAATTTTCCTTCCCATATGTAGGAAATAGGATACTGGACTGGATAGGCTTTGATTTGGTCTGTGTTTCATTTGGGGGAAATGTCTGTGTTTTATCTGTGTCACACTTTTCATGTGTTTTCAAAGTGTGTATTTGGAACAGGAGAAATTCTTGAATGTCTCCTTAACAGCGAGCCCTGTGCAGCAGTGTAGGTAATACTGCTCAACATACGTATCTTCTAACACTG
This sequence comes from Leptocoma aspasia, assembly GCA_013399835.1. Classification (NCBI taxonomy): domain Eukaryota; kingdom Metazoa; phylum Chordata; class Aves; order Passeriformes; family Nectariniidae; genus Leptocoma; species Leptocoma aspasia. The sequence goes on from VXAX01002113.1 coordinate 390,638, forward strand.
GGTCTAGCACTGAGCCAGTGGCAGTGTTACTGTCCTGACAGAATTTTTACAACTGGAAAATTATATTCTCTTCAGTGATTTTCTGCTTCTTTCTTTGATTGAGGTTTTTATCAGTTGTTACTACCTAGGCAACAGTACATGTAATGTTTTGATTTTAGTGTCCTTGTAGTAAAATGTTTCAAAATTAATCCCTTAACTAAAAAATTCATTCAGTGTTACAATATCCCCTCCTGGAAACCTAGTTCTTTTATTCAAACAGCAGAGAGCAAGACTCCCATGGCAAAGCTTCCCATACTTCTCTGGAACCAGTATGTTAACATGACTGAACAGTGGTTTTTCTGGAGCAGGTGTCTTGGCTGAGAGGGGAATGTGGGATATAGTGAGAACTAACCCCATCACACAAGATTTATTTTGCGTTAGGTCAGGTTTGTTAGACTCTGTCATATTTTGAAAGGTCTTTCACAGAGGCACTCTCTTCCAGAGGTAGGGAAATTTCTTCTCAATAATTATGCCAACTTGGCAAATCACCCCTCATATGTTTCTCCATGTAAAAGTTGAAAAAAATAAAACTGTGTGGTTTTTTTCTTAGAACCACTCTAAGTACTGAAGCTCTTGAGACTTTAAAGTCAAGACGAAGTTTAAAGACACAAAGTTTCTGGGTGCTTGTAACTCTGTGAGTTGATTCATGAGTTTAGCATTTCTGAAGCCACCAGCCTCCAAGGAGAACTAGCTCACCCCAACAGCTAGCAGCAAGAAATAAACCACATTCTTCAGTTGAAATGTGGTTTTATTAAATTGGCACCAGGAATATCTCTGAATTTCTTGCCTCTTACTGCAGGCATCAAGTCATCTGCCACTCAGGCTGGTGCAGTGCATGAATAAGAAACTGGGTTTTAAAATTGCTGCAGGTATCTTTATGCTAAAAACACTTCTCTAAACAACACTAACACAGTTCTGCTTTTATTGCTTACCAGCAACACTGCTACCTTTTACAAGTTTAGGCAATAATGGTTTACTTTGTAGTGTCTCAGCATCTCTTGTGGTTTTCAGGAGTACCACAGATATTTGGTTATAAATCCCTGAAATACCTATAAATTTGAGTTGCAATTCCACCTCCAGATTCTTATGATATTGAAAAATCACTTGAGGTTTGCTAACATGGCTTATGTCACAAGAGTCCTCTTAATGGAATTACAGCCTTAGTTTCTAGAGTTTGGGGAGCTCATTAAATTAACATTTATTTATTACTAGTCAGCCCCAGTTTGAACCATTGCAGTAATGATAATCAAAGTGTACTTAATGGCAATAAATATGGACAGTTTTACCATCATATGCTTTCCTTTATGCCATCCTGCTCTCTTTAGCCAGAGTAGGGTTGCCTTCTGTTTGAACTCCCCTTTGTCATTGCCACCGTAACTAATGAAAACAATAAGCATCTGTTCTGATAGTTGCTGCCATTGTTCCCTGCAAAATCTCTCCCCTAGAATCTGTCTAGTCACTGGAACTGAGTACAGAGTTCATGACAAATGAATAGGAGAAGGTGTAAAATCGATGTTTCTTCAGGTTCCATCAATATAAATATATTGACTTAATAATCTGCTATGATTTAGTCATATACTACATGAAAAGTACTAGAGTATGAAATGGAACCACAAATCATTTTCAAGTAGCATGATAAGGCAGTGACAGAATGATCGCAGCAAGTGTGTATTACTTATCACCATGCTATAAAGATGTTATATCCTTCTCAAGGAAAAGAAATCCCAAGGTAGAAGGAGCTCTTCATTAAGCATTGTACGGTGCCAGATAGGAGCTGATAGCAATTTGCCTCTGTCAGTATCAAAGGGGAGGTCAATGGCTCAAACCACCTGTCAATTTAAAAATGGCATTGGCAGCTTTCATGTGCTGGGGAATCTCATAAAGCTGCTAGCTAGAGTTTGAAAGCTACAGTCACAATTTTTTGGTGCACGTTCTTACAGAATAAGCAGTTCTCTCTCTTTCTCTTTCTTGTGAAGCCCAGCATGAGCCTTATGAGATGGCCAACTCCTGTCTCAGCTATCAGACAGCTACTCTGGTAGAGATAGGGAGAACAGCAAAAGAGGAGTCATCCTCTTTTATGTGTCCTTGTGTGAGTGGACCTCATGGCATCCTTATCTCCTCTTTAGGGACCACAGGGCTTACTAAAAACACTTCCCTCTTTCTGATTCTGTTTGAGCCAAAACTGTCTCAGTAAAGCTATTTCCTCATCTTTAATAGAGAGGTTAATTCCAAGCATTATTTTTCCATCTTAATCTAAGTGTCTCTACAAATTAAATAAAGACCTTGGACTTGTAGGAGTTTGCCTAAAGGTTCTCACACTGTTCAAATTTTAGCCTCTGTTCATGAGGTAAATGCAAATGATTTTTGATAGAGTGACATCCAGCTTTGATTTCAGAACTAAGTAATATTTGATATACTTCTACATTATTGAAATACTATTTTTCATGTGAAACATTCTTTGAATATATTATGCATATACATGTATGTGTATCTATGAAAGCACAGTACAAGAAATAAAAATACAGGTTTACAAAGAATACAGAGTGCACAGAATAATTGATCATCATTACTCCTCTACTATTAAGTGTTTGATTCAGAAACCTCTTTGAGTAAAGGTCTGGTTCTGTTTTCTGAACACTCTAGGATTGCTTTGGAATACCTTGGCTGAAGCTGGTGGTTTTAAACAAGTGTAATATTGATAAAAATGGAAACATAATTGAAAACAGTATAATAATTCTTATGCTGTTGTTCTGTAGCACACATCATTTATGGAAGAAAACCAGTAATTTTTAAAATAAAAAAATCATATTGATGGGATTTGACATCATCTCAGTTGACCCTGCCTTAAGCCAGGGGCTGGAGCAAATGACCTAAAGAGGTCCCTTCCCACCTAAATTGTGTTGTGGTTGTATGAATTTTAATCCTATTGGTACTAAGTTCCCAGGTGCCAGTTCCTGCTCCTCTGGAAATCCAGACTCAGTCATCTTCAGAGGGCAATGGTGGTGGCTCCAGAGTAGGAGATGACCGAATTAAAAAATTAAGCTCAAAGAGTGGGAATTCCATCTTCTTGCAATAAATCTGTTTTAGGGCAAAGGGGGACTGTCCTTATGACTCTGTCTAATAAGTCCCTTATGTATTTCTTGTGCAAGCATTGTGGGGATAGAGGCATGTGCACATGTGAGAAATGAAATAAGTTCTTATGAATAGTTCCTATATGGCTATGCCAGGAGTGCTAAACTTGCAAAAAGATCTGATAATGCCTTCAGCAGAGACAGATTCAAATGGTTTTTTCAGAACACTAAATTATCAGTAAGCTTGTGACCATATTAAAAACAAAGTTACTTAATTAATTCTAAGGGCTCTTGAAGACTTGGGAAGAATTTGTTTACACTAAAAATGAATATTTCTCTTCTTTGTTGTGCTTTCCTCTCTGTATTAATCTGTGCTTTAAGGGCTGCTCTTCCTCCAGTATTCACCGCCCCTAGAACATTCTAGACTTGTTGAAATAGGAGTACAAGAAGCTAGGAACAGTTCTTTACTGAACAGCAGGAGCATGATATCTGAAGCTACTTCATCCACTTACAGCAGTCTTTAATTTTTATAAGGTTTTTATACTTGTTTAAGATACCTTGGGAAGTTGCCATCATTTTTTAATCACATTTAATAGAGGGAAATACAGTGGATAAAATGTCACTGCTGTGAAGTACTCCCTTCTGATAACACCAGAGCTCTGAGATGCAGAGCTACTTGCCAGCTGGGAGCAAGGGATATTTTTTTTGTGGTATCAATTAAATATGTGTGTGCATGTAACTTGTAATGGCTGATTTTTGCTACAAAATTTATCTTCACCGGCAAAGAGAGAGGGGATACTACTTTGAATTGTTCTGGCTTTTCTTTGAAGTAAAGATAACTGTTATAACAGAAAGCAGCACTCTCTCAGTTTTCTTTTGTACAACAAACGGTGGCTAATTGCCTCTGAGCAATCCTGTTGTTACTGAGATCATGGCGGATGAGATAGGAAGCTTTGAAATAAAAATACTTACTTAGTGTCATCAGCACTTTGACTGACAGCCCATTTTGCCTGTCTTTACTACTCCTGGTTTATAAACAGCATACAGGAGTATAATAGCTGAGCTGCAGAGAGGGCATCAATCTTTGCTTGCTAGGGGATAACCTGTCAACATGTCCATGACTTACCACCCCTGTGTTCTGATGGCATTCGGAACGCTGTCAGATAAACATCCCACATAAACCCAGGCTATTAGATGACCACGTTATCTCTGTGACTGACCTTCTACAAACTAGAAAATGACCAGATTATATGTTCCCAGTTGATTTTTTCTCAGTCTCAGCTAGAGGCACGTCATTATTCTGATCAATAGTGTAGCCAGTTGCTAGTAATTTCAACATTAGTATTGGCTCATTTTTGAAATTTGCCACAGTTTGAATTGCAGCTACTTAAAGAAAACCATAAAAATAGATATCACTCAGAAAAAAACATGGAATATTTCTGTTTTATTTTTAACTCTCTACTTCTTTGTTTACCAATCTCCATTCAAAATTATTTCGTTGGAAAGAATACCCTCTTCTGTGCTGATATTATATGTAAACCTGTTTGCATATGTTGTCCAAGCATAATTGTGATTGTACGGTTTTCATTGTTTTAATTGCTACCCTTCTCTTGGTCTCTAACTGTTCCTCCTAATTTCATTACATATGTATTCTTATAATGCAGTAATGTAAATATAGTAATTCACATTTTCACCTGTTCCATTTAAAGGCAATCTAGAAAAAGACATAGAATAAAAGTAAGGCAAAAAGATAGTATACTTGCTGTCATTTCTTAAATAACATGTAGAAGCGAAAGATCCACTTAAAAGGATCAGTGTATGGAATTAAAAACCCTCAGAAGTTTCTAATTAGGCTGAAGCAGGACCTGATTCCTTTAGCCTCTGTGTCTCTCTTCCTGACAGTGACACAGTCAGTGTTAAGGGAGCCTCAGTACACAGTAAGGATTAATATTTTGTAAAATTGGCTTTTAAAAGGCCTAATTTACCTCACGATAAATTCAGTGACATTCTGGACAGGTTTTGTGAAAAATAAACGTCAAATAGGTTGTGTACACTTTAAAAAACAAACCTACTCTGTTAAAAATAGATTTTCAAAACCAATTACAAAGTTCCAATTTTTGCTGTAATAGCTATGGGACAATTACAAATTGACTTAACGCCTCAAAGCAAATCATCACCGTTTAAAATACTTTGTCATGCCTACTATGCCTACCCTCATAACATTTCATTTTATGTTAATGTGTCATGTGTTAGAAAATCATGTAATGATAAAGAAAATGTTCATGTGGAAGGTTAGAAATTACTTTAATGAGTTACTATTACCTTGCTTGCAGACTGTTGGCAATATTTTTGTGTTATTTTAATGTATTCTGAATAGAGACAGAGGCACTCGTCAGATTGGATCATCAAGAACATTCCCCTGGGAATCAGGGCAGGATATAGTCCCCTAAGAAATGATGTGTCAGATTAAGCTGATGCTATATTCACAGGAGATAAAACAGCACACAATGAAATACAAAAATACACTGAAATATATTGTCTGTTTGACATCTAACATGCCTTGCTGGGTGCTAAGGACACGGACACAATGACCATAAGGACACTTCTCAGGCCGTGATGTTCACAAGCTGGGTCTTCTCTCACTTACAGCTCCTCTGTTATGTAACAGCATGGTAAAGTCTCCCAGATTTTGTTCACTTCCCCCACATTGCAATGGGCTCATACGTGAAGTGGGAAGATGGCAAGATTGCAGTAAAAAGGGATTAAAAGAAAAAATGTGGCCCCAGTGAAAAGCAGTGCTTGTAGGTTGATTTGACACTGATCTCTGACCCAGTGGAAAGGGATGTTACTGTTATTGTTGACCAGTAAATTTTTGCTATCAATCCAGAGCTGTAACAGATATTTAAAGAGGCAAAAGATATTGTGTCACTGTATTAAAATAAGAGCATTATGAATATAATGCTAGGGTAGGCTATTTCAGCCCACAAAAGTCAGGAAATTCACAGGCTGCCTAGCTCCCATATTCCCACTGCACTGGGTGTTGCTTTTTGATTCTCTTTACATACTGCTGGCTTGGCTGTGTGGAAGCACACCTGCAAATAAAACTCCCCTGAGAGATGGTTGTTCTGCAAATGCAACTTCAAATCTCCTAACTGTGGTGCATATGAATCTTGGCTATGAAGTTACATTCATGCAGCTTTTTTTGTGCTTGAATATATGTTAAAAATTGAGTAGAGGATAGGACATATTATTCCATTTTATTATCCTTAGAACTTCATTATATCTATAGTAAATTAGTGCAGTTCTCTTCCTTTTATTCCAAGCAATAGATGTAGTAATTGGCACCATTTAGTGTCAATACAACAGATCTAGTTTGAGGCTTAGAAACTTTCCACAGGCACTAATAAAAGAAAGCTTATTTCGCTCTTCTTTCTCAAAAATTACTGAGAATTTTAGATTTTGAAGAACACTTCTAGGAAATGCTTTTAGGAAAAACAAAGAGAAATAGCAACCTGGAAAGTATTTTTTTCAGATAGAGAAGATACTTCCAATGAAAATACCTGTTTCTGGTTTGGCATGTGCAGTGCTTTGGATACTCCTTGTAAGCTTGGAGGGGGTTTTTTTAATCAAATGTTTCCCCTGGAGCCTGCTGGAAACAAGCCTAAGGCAACCAGATTCTGGTCCTAAAGGAAATTTCCCAAAGCTCATCATGTGGACTTAAAAATGAAAAATAGGACCAAACCATGAGAAGTTATAACTTTGTTAACATTTTCCTCTATCACATCTTTCTTGGAGCATATTATAGACTGAAATGGTTCTTTTCTTGGACAGTAAGATGTGCTGGGGGACTTAATAGAAGTGATATGCAACAGGTTATAAAAAGAGTCCACTGAGGATGATTAATGTAGAAGGATGTCAGAGTATAAAATACTTCTTATATTTATAACAAAATTTAACAAAGCTCCAGCTTTGAGCTATTCCCTCTCAGAAGGTGGACAGTATGCAGTCAAGGCACAGGGCAGTGATAGACAAGCTCACATCAATCTAAGGAGGCTTCACCTTAGGGTCTGTTTTCTCAATCCATGGCACAGCCTTCAGGAACAAACCACCACAGAGCTGCATACACCACTCCTGCTTGAATGAAAGCATCAGAGAAATGAGGCTGCTGATTTTCCTTAGAGGGAGTCTCTGGTGGGCCTGAGCACAACAGCCCTGGGAGCTATGATGACACCTTGTTCTCTGAGCTGCACTGAGCTGGCCCAGTACAGCCAAACAGTGGCAATCATGTGCAATGCAATGAAATTATTCATCCTTGAGTAACCAATTCCTAATGGAATAATAGAGATGTAATGAAGTTTTATTTCTTTTTTTTTATTGTCACATTTCTGCAAAAATCTTTCATTAACACACACATGTAATGCTTTAAAGCTTCAGAGACTGTGTTCCTTTTTTGTTTTGTGTATTCAACACCTCCTCTCCATTCCAGGAAAAGGCTGCTAAACTGAAAACACTCCTTTCACTTATTCATAGTTGTCTAGTAAATGCAAAGTTGTATTATTTGCATGTGTCCATAAATGACTGTATGACCTCAGACTGAGAAATATGTACACCCATCTGAGTGATCCTTACAGAAATTGAATGCATTGAAAATGTATCCATAAATAAGGAGAAAACAAGAGGGATAGGCATAGTGATACCAATATCACTGCATTTCTTAAAACATGCTTGGTTTACTATTCATGCTGCTGATTATAAAATAAGAAGTTTCTTGTACACAGGCAGTGAAATGCTTTTAGCACGTGACCATTTTATAAATAAAGTAAATATAGACTTCTGAAACATTTTAGTCGTGATCTCATGGTTTTGTCATTCTCTGGAAGTAAAAATATTGACATTTACCAAGCTGTTTGTTCCAGCTTTCTGGTCTCCTGCAGTTTATTTATATAACAACCTTATCGATGAGCCTCTTACTCAGCTCTCTAGGTTTAACTGAGTTGAGTCGATTTGCTACCACAGCTTCAAGTCGCTGTTACAGAACAAGCAAGACATCCTAATAAAGCTGTAAACGTGTTTACTCAAACATGGTATTGATTTTACTTGGAGAGGGAGAAGCTAGTGCTTAGCATGGTGTCAGGGAGGATGAATTTAACTGCAGTTTTTCATTGTCATCTGTCATGGTTGTGAAACACTAAGTGAAGCCACAAGAGGATAATTAGAATTGCCAGAAATTTAGCCCCTAAAATCAGTTAACCACTTGAGATTTTTGTAGTTTAATTAGTTTTTATTAAAACTTTCCTCCAGTGGTATAGTCAGGGAGGATTTTCTAATGTTCTTTCCAGTGAGAGATTTCAAGGTTGCTACTTGTTAGATATACATCTTAAATGACCATTTTTACGGAAGGGTTGGTAACCTTTTTTCTCTCAATTGTAATTAGCCTGGCACTACATTTCTGTATAAGCACAGAGACATTTCATTTTAAAGGAGTGAAAAAGACATGTGTTTCTATGTATATACATTTGTAGTTAATAACATATATATGCATGTATGGCATCATTTTTACAGTAAATTTTGAGAGAGAAAGTGCTAAAGTGCTTAAAGGTTGAAAGAAATATAGAACGTTTGAAGATGCTTACATTTAATTTGTCTTATATACTGTAAGTCTGATGTGTCAGACCACAGTGCCAAAAGACATGAAAACAGAAGCCAAATCCCACCCTTAATCAAAAACGTTTCAATTTAGAATAGCCAACATTTGGTTTGATAGCAATGGGCAGGGCCTCTGGCTTACCACAGTTCTTGGCTGTAATATCCACCATCTGCCACAAAGTTAAAAAAGGAGAAACCTCAGCATGTTGACGTACGGTCATTCAGTGACTATATTGCAGAATTGACTGATGCCAACATCTTTTACAAAATCTAGGGTGGCTGCTTGGCTCTTGGCAGCAGCATTGCCAGCCACCTGATTACTACTGACCAGGCTCGTGCTGCAACATCACCCTGCTCCAACAGTGATAAAAGACCTCAAAAAAAGCCCCAGTCATATCAGCTACAAGGCTTTACATTGACTGGGTAATGTTTCTTGAAAACTGCATCTTCCCACACTCCTGGCCTGGAAATCTAGTGGGATCACATAAAAATAGATGAGCGTCCCAACAACCGTGATAAATTCTGTATATGAGCAAGAGTGTGAAAAGGTGCTTGCAACTGTGTCCCCATGGTGGAATAACACCTTTTTTTAAAGTGCAGTTCACAAATTAGGCTGTAGAAATTTTAAATACAAAAAGTGGAGTCAGCTAAGCTGGTCAGGATCCTTTTTGTGGCTGGGACAGTTTTGATGGTGAATGGCCTGGCTAGCATAGGTTATATGCTTCAGGGTTCATCTGGAAGCAGAATTGTCTGGGAACATCACATAGCAAAAAGGTTTTGAGGGGCTCTGACTCAGGGTCAGCTTGTAGTTGTTTATAATTGATGCATTTGATAATTGGATTTTTTCAGCTTTTCTCTGTTGCATTAAAAAAAAATTAATTTTGCCATGGGCATTTTATGAAGGTTAGAAGTGTGAGAGAAACTGCAGAAAGACAAGTAGTGGGGGAACTGGGTGTTGAAGGCTATAAATGGATTTTCAGCCAGCATTAGTAATTAACAGTCATTAAAATTAATTGTCAAGTGTACAATTTGAAATGAAACATTTGGCTTCAATATGAGCTGTTTTTAAGTGTTGTTAAACCATTACTGGAACAGACCAGAACTGTTTTAAATCTCCACTATTGGACTCCCACATTCCTGCCCAGCTGCACTAGTGCTAAGTGTTTATTCAGAATTACCACTAATAATCTGGAAATAAAACTTTCAAAGAAATCACTGATTCCAGTGAAATTGCTTCTAAAATACCTGTTTTGTTAGAAAATCAACTTGCTTCTCCTTTAGTTTAAGTTCTACTCAACTTTAAGGAGTAACAAAGTGAAGACAACACCTTTTGTGTCAGTCAGTGGACTGTCTTGCCGTGTCTTTTCAGACTTACACTGACATCCACAAAGAGATTTGAGCTGGTCTCAGTGAGCGCCTTGGTTTGGGTCTGGCTGTGAGGCTCAAGCACCACTTCTGGCACTTGGCTTACAGGACTTTCCATTTGGTGGGGAGCACAAAAAGGAACAAAGCAACTTCACTTTTCCATCCTTCATTCTGTTTGCAGACCTAACAATTACAAACATTGTCTTTGAGAATATTTAGTAAGGAAGCTGGAGATAATAAAGATTAGCTCTCAATTATTTCAGGCACACTTTTCAGAGCAAAGTGATTCCAGAGTAGCTTTTTTCCTCCTGAGCAGCAAAGAAATAATTAAGGGCCAGAAATAGCTCTTGGTGTGTTATAATCTCTTCTATCATCTGAGAATGCAAATACATTTTGTACCACTCCAAGGTTTAAAGCAGCTTTTGAAGCAAACTTGTCTTTTTTCTAGTAAGATAAGTGGGATGAATTGGACCCAGTTCCAAAGAAGTTCTCACCATTAGTAGGTGCAATGTGGTTACCGTCCATGTCTGTGAAGGGCAAAAGGCATCCCAGTCTGCTCTGAAAGCTTACCAAGATGGCTCATTACATCAAGGTGGTTTGGTAGACATCCTGCTACTGCCTTTTCCCTTACTCCATAAAGAGTTGGCATGTTGGATAACGGGGTGGGAGGCAGATGGGAAAGCCTCGAGTTTGGCTCTTGCCTTTGTGTCCTGGTGTGAGGAGCGTGGTGCACAATGCTTGCACACCATCCACAGCTTCAGCAGTGCAGAAATGCTACTGCAGAACAGCTGCAGTTAGAACATGGTAAACAATATTGCCTGAAGTTGTTTGGGTGAAATGCTTGAAGTGAGGCTGTCATGTGTAGCCAGAGTTTATTGCTGCTTTCTGCACTCCATTCCAGTGATAGCCAGGGGCCAGTTCAGACCACAAAGAAATGAAGTAGAGGCTGAGCTACTTTAGTATGTGCTGGGATGGTCTAGGTCTGTGATCCCAGGCCTGTGATAGAGGATCAGAGTTCAATCCTGCCCTTTTGGTCTCTGAAGTTGTAGGAGGAGTGTGAAGTAAGTCTGAAGCCATGTTCACTTATCTTCTTGCATTTCCAATCATGGCACCTTAAGAGATTACAGCCTTCAGCTGCTTCTCATCTTCCCTCCACTGCCCTGCTCGCTGGTCGGGCTGTTTGAGTGCTCACTAACCCACTTCAGTTTCAATCAGCTGCATTAGCAAAGATCCCCTGCTCAACAGCTACTGTTTAAACTGATCTGGCTCCTTTTGACAGGGTATCAGGTTATACCAGCAGCAAAGCAGCATGGTGAAAAACAGATGGGGGAGTAACTTCTTCAGCTGGAACTCAGATCTGAATCGATGCCTTGAGAGTATGACTCATGGGATTTGCATCACCGTGCTTTATACACTGGGGGAGGAAAACTCTGAATTATATTCTGACCATGTTGCTTTTTACTGCATTAACTAAAAAGAACATTCTGCAGCTAAAGCAGCCAACCTGATAGAGCTCTTAGCTTCTCTGCTCAAACAACACTGCTTTCTGGTGTTCCCTCGGGGTCTGCTTTGCCAACTGCCTAGTCTTACTACGTGATGTAGTTCTGTTTGTGATATGTGTGTTTGTATTGTCATTCGATGCGATACTGTGTCAGATACTGCTATTTCCATTTCATCTATGAAACACATACCTTTTAAGAGAAACTCAGTAGACAAGAGAATGGTTTGAGGGCAAACTCCCCACTGCAGTTTCTACATATCTCATATATGACAGCTGTAGTTAATGTCATTTCTGCAACACTCTTAAATCACAGAGATCTCTCATTTCTATCCCCAATTAGAACAAGATGTTTTTTTCACCTGACTCTGCTTTCACTTAGATCAGAATAAATAAGAAGTAGCTTCACTGAAGACAAAAGACTCATACTAACTTGAAACTACAATGAGCCTGGGAGGTGATGACAGTGTCAGTCTAGTTGGTATTGAAAAGTAATTCATGTTTTATGGTCCTTTCCTCTGTGGATTTTCTCATCTTCATGTATGATCATAAATGCAGAGGATAGTTGTTCTTTCTTGTATAAACCTCTCTCTGAATTCATGCTTTGCACAAAACCTAGCCCCATGTTTGCCTTTGGAGACCTGCCCAGTGCATCTTCATACTTACTGAGTCAGAAATGGACTGTCTTAACAGACTCATTTTACATATGGTTACAACTTGCTCTCAAGTTTTAACCACCCAGAAACACACTGGCAAGCTCCTGCCTCCCAGGCAGTTTAAATTTAATGATTGACACCCTCCACATATCCAAGAAAGTTTCTCCTAAGAATGCATGTTAATTTAATGGAGAGCAGACCATTTTCATCTTGTTATTCAGAAACGTTCTGATTTCTGCCAGGCATGCTGTTGAATTTCTCAACTGTTACCCAACTATTGCAGCTGGACCATCCTGCCACAGTTGTGTTGTCTGTCATCCCTGACTGCCATCAGTGATAGCACTCACAGCACAATTTCTTCCTGTTTCAGATTCTTATCTTTGTATACTGATAACTCCTGCCTTCTTCACTTGTGCTTATGGACTTACCTTTTGTTGGTGAAGGAGTCATTTTTTCCCAGGTAGTGTCAGTCAATATCTGTGAAATTCCAGCCAATACGTAGTTCTCTAGAAAAGTATTGATGTCAGAAACATGAGTTTTCTTCTTTTTTAACTAATCTGCTTACTCTCTATGGCCTCCCTATTCCAATGAAAAGTGTTTGATTTATAGATTTTGTAGTTTGAAACTCTTCTCCAGCTTGGTGCAGTTTAGAGAAAACTATATCAATTAGGCTTCTTTTCACTATCAGTCATGAGCAAGAAGCCAAAATAGATATTGGTAATTCATGAAGACAGGTCTTTTTCTCACCAGTATTATCCTTCATTAATCTAACCTTATTTTTCTTGTTTTACGTGATATTTAACCTCCAAAGAGCAGACATCATTGCATAGGATGAAATATTTCTATTATCTTCTAAAATTATGCTGTAGTGTATCACAAAAGGAAATATTTAGAAACGGAGCACAGGTTAAATGACAGCATCGCAATACGATGGGGAACCTTTTCCCAGTAGTAACCCAGATGAACAGAGAAAGTGAATATGAAAGCAAGCTAGCAAAACATATCAGCTTAGAATCAAAATTTGTAATATGTCAGAAGTTGATACTTATGAGTTTTACACAGTACTTAGCAGAGACATGGTTTCAAGACTACATTTGTACTGTCAAGGCACAAAGTCTGAGCATGACAGAAACTTGAAATGGTGGATGAAATCTTTAAAAAGAACATCTTTCAGCTTGCTAGAATTCTGATTTTCTTGGGCAAGTCTCACTTTCCTTCTGTGATTGGACAAGGAAGAGAGATACATCTGAAACATATTAAAAACAGGATAAAAGTGAATGAAATATTACCTCTAGAATGACAGAGTGGAGTTTTAAATTATAAGATACTAAGTTTATTTCTCACGTCTTGAAAACCTCTTCCAAATTTAAAATACATATTTCACCTCTGCCATAAATTCTGTCATGCTTTTGATCACAATAGCTTCAGCCAAGACAAAATGGTTCAGAAATGAGGCACTCAATCCATAAAGTTTCTGATGCTGCTTGTACTAAACTTCTCCAAGTACCTTTTTAGGGCTGCCTACCTCTGTTTGTTTAGGAGGTGCTCAGGTTTTCAAAGCATTCAGCTCCTGGTGATTCCTGGGTTTCCAAGCTGTGCATGCCAGGCTGTGGCAGCTGAAGCCATGAACTGCAGGCCCTGATTCTGAGAGGTGCCTGGTTCTTTGCACAGTTTGCTGTTTAGAGGGGTATCTGCACATGCTCAAGGGTACCTACTGTTCCTGAAGTTTAAGAGAAAATGTCCCAGTATCAAAGGCAAGAGATGTCATCTTAACTTTTCTCATCAGGTAAAAACTTTTCACCTTCTTTGCACTGTGAGCACCTGAAACTCTCAATATAATGTTTCTCTATTAAGTGTCTTTCTCTTTTTTGGAGAAAAGCTTGCACACAGTTGTGTTGGGGCTGTAACTGTAGCCAGTAAGAGCAGAAGGAACTCTCTTCAGCAGGGAAAACTGCTTCTTTGTTTTTAAAATGTTATTTGAGGAATCGGAGTTATCTCTATAAATAAGAGAGCAGGAATTCTGTTAAAATCATTTTGAGAACACTAATAATGATCAGTCTTGATAATCTTTAATTTACTGGAAACTACCAAATGGAGACTTCACAAAGAAATAGCAGCAGCACCACTTCAGCTCTGCAGGTCACTCAAGTGCAATTCTCAATGTAAACTGGCCAGGCTGCAGGGGTACATACAGGCAGGCCAGTACTTCAGTGCTTTGCCCTGTAACAAACTGATACACTCAAAAAACTGATCTGACCATTTTCTTCCTTCTCTTTCTCTCCCACTATGTCCCATAGGCTTTCTGTCCCAGCTCGTCTATGACCGGCCGGTGACTGAGTGCATCCGGGCTGGACATTACGCAGCCAGCGTAATTATCAAGCGCTCAGGTTGCACCTTCCCAGAGAAGCCTGACTTCCACTGATAGTGGTGAATTGGAGGGATCAAGAGTAACTTCTGTGTTGCCATGGGATTGCTGCCTAAATTTTTCCTCCTTCCCTTTCTTTACCTTTCCAGTACCTGCATCAACGCTTCTGTACTTCTGTTCATTGTATTCTAAACAAAATATATATTTCTATGGTGTTTTCCATTTCATACATCTACCACGTCTCAGTAGTCTTAACTTTTGGGAACAGTGCTAAGTGAAGCTTATTATCTCATTCATCAGGAAAAAGTGTTCTATTTACACAGTTTCCAAGGAAGTCCCATTTAAATGACACTGCTGATTAACACCATTAAAATACTTCTGTTGAATTATCTAGTTTGTATCCAGCTGTGGCCAAATCTTATTCAACTTACATGAAATCAACAGACCTGACTTTATTCATAACTTAACCTTATAAACAGGGAGTTGTTCTATCTGTCTAGTAGAGTCAGACCTGTGTAAAGAGTGGTGTAAATGTCCCAGAAATTTCCATACATATTGGTGTGTACAAGATCTGGCCATCAGATAGTCCAGCTTCCATGAAAGTACATCACTGTTTTGTCAGTAATTTAAAGACCTGATCAACAGTTGTGATATCTTGCATTCAGCCATCTTGCAGTGATGGCAGTAGCTTTGGGTCTGGCCACTTTTATCTGTCAGTACATCTCTAGGTCTATAGGTACAGTCACTTTTATCTGTCAGGTGAGCTAGCAGATAGGTACTTTCAGTGATTTCAAGGCAGATGCATGAGTTGGTGATGAAAATAAACATACAGATAGGTCCTATCTCCTCCATGTGTGTTTTCTAGAGGCTGCATTAAGGTACACATAATGAAAATGAGGTACAGAAATATTTATGCAGGATATATTGACAGGATATGCCAAATGGAATCTCTGAAACGCACATTTTTAAACTTTTGATTTACTTTGGATAATTAAGCAATATGGTGGATTTTGTTTGTATTTACAGTATTCAAAAAGGTGATCTGACACTGCATTCATTACTTTGCTATGTAATTTGATACTGATGAATAAAAAATTGTCATACAGTAATTCCTGGGTTTGTTTTGTGTCTGCCTTTCTTCTGTGTATCCTACTGAAATGGGAATAAGACATGGGTGCTTAACCCACAGTACGTGCTAAATCTCAATGTTTAATACACGACTTTCAGTGTCCAGGTGGGTGTTCAAGGGTGATCTCAGCAGTAAGGAAGAGAAGGAACATCAAATTGGTGTTTGTACCACGGAAGAGATGAAAAATTAAAGGCTAGGGTTCACCAAAGAATGTTAAGTCAGTGCAGGGTTCACACTTTACTGCGCAGGATGGAACAAAGGACACGCAGAAATTGAATGCTGTTATTGCAGTTTATCTATTGGAAAGAGCATGGGGAGGAATCAAGGCTGAGATCCCGATTCCCTTGTTGATCTCTGTTTAGTCTGACACATTGGACAACAGGCTCTGTCATCTCAGAGATCACCTGGTGTGGGATTCCTGCAAATGCATCAGCCAGTGACTTCTGCAAATCCTCACGGGTCCACGGAACTGCGCAGCCGCAAGCACGGGGCACTGCACGGTGAGTCCCCCTGTCCTGCCGGGCTCTGGCTCACACCTGCTGCCTGAGAGAGCCTCTGTGTGCAGGCCTTGTCTCTCTGCAACCTGCTCAGGTACAGCTTCCTGCAAGTAAGGCTTGTCTGGTTTCACTGTAGTGCCGCTCTCCAAGGAGCTTTAGGCTGTACATTTCCCATGTTCTAGCATAGGTGAGAGGAAGAGAAATTAATATGTTGGAGTGAAAATAGAATGGCAAACAAAACTAAGAGTCTGCAATGTGCATGGTCTTCAGGCTTTGTGGGTTGATCAGAAGAATGTAATTTTTTTTACATCTCGTAGTTAATTTCTAATTTCTTAACTTGATGTATCTATGTGATATGTTTTAATTAAGAAAAACTGACAGGCTGAAGATGGATGTGTTGCAGTCCCTGCTTTTAATATATGGTCACATATGACACACCACTCTTACTGCGTGAATTTGCCTGTCAGTAAGGAAAACCCCAATGGTTTGGTGGTTAAATTTGCTGTTCCTCTTGCTCTACACCCATGACACTTTCCACTCCTTTTGAAACAATTTTACCAATGTCCTGGCCTGATAGTCATGGCAGATTTAAAATGAATATAAGTATGTAAACATTGTTTATCTTACCAACGAAACTACAAGACACTTGTATACTGTGAAGAAAAGGAGGATATGTAAAGGCAAGTAGTCATAACATTGTAGACACCCTTCCT
>VXAX01002113.1:407666-432784 GCA_013399835.1 Leptocoma aspasia
TCCCTTCCCCTCCCTCCTCATGTTCACTTTGGGATGCAAGAGAATCAAGTCAGAAGTTCTGTTCTGAGTTTTTCCACTGATCTGTTCAATGGGCTTGGGCTCCTGACATTTGGCTTTGAGTGTCAGCTACAAAACATAATTTTAAGCCAGTGGGAGCAGCTAAGGAATAAACTACTGCCCAATTCATAGAAGGGCATGAGATTCTGACCTGCTCTATTTAGCCATTCATTATTTCTCCAGCATCTGTCAATGGATATTTTTGGATGCTATATAGATACTTAGAAATATATTGCTAAATCATGCTAAATAATTTCAGGTTGTGCTGTCAGATTGCCTGATGATTTCATTCTGGAATTTTTGCAGGATCTGTATTCCTTTCCCACTTTTTACTGCTGAAGGGGGGGTTTATCTATATAAGGGATAATGCTGTCACCCTTAATATTCTCTGCCACAAAGAGTCTTCCTCTGTCTTCCAGCTTATTCCACACAGAGGTGTGTTAGAAAACTGGGCTTTCTGAAAAACATGATTGAAAGAGTTGTCTGCCAGTGATGTGTGCCACTTTTCAAATCCCAGATGGGGTAAGAGAAGTGATTCTGTCACTGAACTTAAACCATTATTCAAACACAGTGTTTTTACCTGGGTTAATATAAGGAAAACAAATATTGGAAATCCACTTCCCACTAGCCAACAGCCAAAGCACTTGTATAAAACTTTCCTTTTGCTGGAAAAACCTCACTTAAAAACCTCATTTGTATAAAACTTTCCTTTTGCTGGAAATAGAACTGCATCTCCTGAGCCCAGCACTGAGCATTTTAGGCTTGTTCTAATACCAAGTAGGTAGCAATGCTGCTCAGATTAACAGGCAAGAAAACAGGCCCAGTATTCTGAAAGCCACATGCTAAATAGCTGAACAGAATGATAAGCTGGGAATCAGGAAATAAAGGCTGTGCTTCTGTTCCTGCAGGTGATCCACTGCGTAACTTTGGACAAATCACTTTCCTCCCTCAATCTCTTTCTATCTGTAAAGATGATAAGCTCAATTAGGTGGTAAACTTGAGAAGTGGAAGTGGTAAGAATAATTCCAGTAGGGCAGTATAAGCCACATCTCTGCCTGCACTCGTTGCTGGTTTTTTGAATATTTGAATGCTCTGGTTTTTGTGTGAACTAATGTAGGGCTATTTGTTTACCCTTAAAAAATAGTGCTAGCTGTTACTACTTGTATGAGGTTTAAGATACGAGAGGCAAAGGAGGGGAAAGGGGAAGTAAAAAGCTTTACTTATATGAAAGTAAAATAAAATATGCTACATGAAAATGACAATAGAAATGCACACTGTTTTAAGATGACAAGTCTGGGAACAATCTTTAATTTAAAGGGTCTTATCCACAGTTTTCATAAAGAAATGTTAATTAAAAGTGTGATGACATGTTTGGGATTTAAAGGAAATCATTCTGCAAAGGATTTANGAAGGGGGGGTTTATCTATATAAGGGATAATGCTGTCACCCTTAATATTCTCTGCCACAAAGAGTCTTCCTCTGTCTTCCAGCTTATTCCACACAGAGGTGTGTTAGAAAACTGGGCTTTCTGAAAAACATGATTGAAAGAGTTGTCTGCCAGTGATGTGTGCCACTTTTCAAATCCCAGATGGGGTAAGAGAAGTGATTCTGTCACTGAACTTAAACCATTATTCAAACACAGTGTTTTTACCTGGGTTAATATAAGGAAAACAAATATTGGAAATCCACTTCCCACTAGCCAACAGCCAAAGCACTTGTATAAAACTTTCCTTTTGCTGGAAAAACCTCACTTAAAAACCTCATTTGTATAAAACTTTCCTTTTGCTGGAAATAGAACTGCATCTCCTGAGCCCAGCACTGAGCATTTTAGGCTTGTTCTAATACCAAGTAGGTAGCAATGCTGCTCAGATTAACAGGCAAGAAAACAGGCCCAGTATTCTGAAAGCCACATGCTAAATAGCTGAACAGAATGATAAGCTGGGAATCAGGAAATAAAGGCTGTGCTTCTGTTCCTGCAGGTGATCCACTGCGTAACTTTGGACAAATCACTTTCCTCCCTCAATCTCTTTCTATCTGTAAAGATGATAAGCTCAATTAGGTGGTAAACTTGAGAAGTGGAAGTGGTAAGAATAATTCCAGTAGGGCAGTATAAGCCACATCTCTGCCTGCACTCGTTGCTGGTTTTTTGAATATTTGAATGCTCTGGTTTTTGTGTGAACTAATGTAGGGCTATTTGTTTACCCTTAAAAAATAGTGCTAGCTGTTACTACTTGTATGAGGTTTAAGATACGAGAGGCAAAGGAGGGGAAAGGGGAAGTAAAAAGCTTTACTTATATGAAAGTAAAATAAAATATGCTACATGAAAATGACAATAGAAATGCACACTGTTTTAAGATGACAAGTCTGGGAACAATCTTTAATTTAAAGGGTCTTATCCACAGTTTTCATAAAGAAATGTTAATTAAAAGTGTGATGACATGTTTGGGATTTAAAGGAAATCATTCTGCAAAGGATTTATAGCAATCACAGCTCCAGAGCATTAGGATTACAGATCCTTGTGCTGTTCCTTTTCAGTGATCATGTGATTGGCCTGCTGTTAAATATAGCTCCCATTTAGCGAATTGAGACAGGCATGGGAAAGGTAGGGAGAGTTTCCCTTTAACCAGCGGGATTTCAGAGGTGTTGGAGATTATACAATTAATTAGTTTTTACATAAGATCAAAGGGAAAAAGGAAGTCTTAATTTGGGCACCAACTGCTACTGTCTGAAAGTCTTGCAGATTAACTAAGAGAACATGTGCAGTGCTAACTGCTTGTGTTAGAGCATGAGACTATTGTTTTATATCTCACTAACTCATTGTTCTCTTCCCAGAGATAATTCTCACACTTAAGACCTTCAGAGATAGTTATGTCTATTGTGAATAGTTCAGCAACCAGCTGGCTCAGAGGTTATTGCCTAAGCATCTTTCCCTTGGTCTAATCCCCTGCAAGGCTTTTTTCTGGGCAGTGTTATTAATCTAAAATGACTGCTAACTGACTCCTGTGTCAAACATTATTCATTATGTGCTTTAAATGCTTCCTGCAGAGGCCAAAATAATTTTTGCTTTTTTAAAAGCAGACCACAAGGAGTGCCTATGTAGGATATTTCCTAAAAGATTAGACTCAAAATGGCTGTTTAGATGAGGAGGGGAAAAATTGTCTTCAAAACAAAGCTTCATAATTTACCAGGGACATACAAAATGGACAAACCTCAGTTACCAAAACCCACTTTTCATACAGAATTATCTGTAAGTTGCTCCTGTGAAAGAAAACATACAGCCTTGCAGGGCAGGAGAAATACTTTTACGAAGACATGGAATAAGTGACCTTATTAGAAAATGAAGACCAAATAAACAAAATTCTTAAAAAGCAGTAATTCTTTTGTGTCTGGGTTTTTTTCAGGTGTCACTGGTGTTGGCATAAAGCATGAGGGGTTTCTTGTGTCAGTGACACTGACGAGCCCTGCATGTGTAATGGCAGTATGGGAAGAGAGACGGATAGATTTGAATAGCAATAAGGTGGGTTTTCTTCCAGTGTGAAAAGAGCACGGGATTCATGTGTGCTGAGATGAAGTATAGCCTTGCTGCACAGTGCAAATATTTAATGCTGTTCTAACTACCCCCTGGTTATTGGAGTGTGACAGTTAATAGCCGTCAGCTGCCAAACGCAAAAGTTAAAAAATGAAGCCAAGTCAAACTCAAAACCAGCAAATCATAAATGTGCTGTAGCTTAGCAGGCAGATCATCTCCAAAGTTTCGAGTCATGTCGACTTGAGCTGCCTCTCAAGTGAGAGAAGGATGATGGAGTGCATCTGTCTTCAGGTCCTCACTTTGCCAGGTACTCACAGGCAAGTTTTGGCTGGGCTTTCTGCCTCCCAAGGCCCTGGCACTCCCGAGTGGCATTTGTAAAGGACGTAGAGTAAGGGCTGTAATGAAGAAAAGCAAGGCATTATCATTATTCTGGAGCAAATATCTCAAGTCAGTGGTGCAGTGTAAATGCATAAAAAATGGAAGAGCTCCTAAACTGAGTGTGAGAGAAATTGTGTGCTTAGAAAGCCTCCCTGTCTGTGGTGCCATGGAGATGGTAACATTGGTGTAAAATATTGGCCTAAAAGAAGCATTACTGTGGAATAATAACAGCATATGAGAGAATATTTCAAGAAAGGTTCAGCTTGAAAATCACCTCTCATTCTACCTATTATTTTTCTTATCCATGCTAGAAGTAACACTTCACTGTACTTAAAAATTGCTCTACTTGGAACACACCTATTTTTTGGGTCCCTGGGAATAGTTATATTCTCTCATCCCCTCTATATTTGCTGGCTGTTCCTCTGCGGTGGTAATTACCAAATGTAAGTGAGTAGAAGGCCGTGCTGCCCTGGCTACATAGTGTCCCTCCAGAGGACAAGGCAGTTAGCTCCTGCCTCAGTTAGCTTTATAAAAAGAGTGGGTTTGGGGTTTTTTAAGGCAGTTACCAATCACAATAGCTTTTTTCAAAAAATTAGGTTGTTGTCATATCTGTGGATTGGTGAATTATAAATTAAATCATTGGTTTAACTTTGGGATTCATTTTCAGAAATATTACTTATTTTGGGGTCTATTAATGGCTCTCAAATAACTTGCAGAATTTCCAGGGTTCTTCTATCAGCCTCTCACATGGACAGACCTATTTTAGTCTGGCCTGTCCTAAAGCATAGCCAGCTGCTGTGGCTGTCTTGCAGGGTAAGGACAAAGCTTCCCTATTTGTCTCCCAAGGTCAGTACAATAACAAACACATTTCATGTCTGATAGTAAAAAGCATTTGTCAGTGCAACTTTTGCATTCCGTAAATAGTGACAGATTTCACGAGATGAACACTCTGGATTTGGGGAAGGCTGTGCTCCAGATACAGAGTGTTTTGCATGTAACATGAATACGTATGTAATATATTTAATTGTCTGAAATTAGCAGTAAAACACCCTTTTGAGACTTGATGTTTATTATGCACCGCAATGTTTCAGGACAAAGCAAGAAACAAGATTTTAGCACATAACCCAGCAAATTCAGCTTGGGAAAGGACGAAATTAATTTGGAATGACTTGTCATAGTGTGTTTACTATAGAAATTTATGTGAGCTCAGAAGTTAGCCCTTCTACCCTGCAGCAGCAGCTTAAATTGGGCCATGGGAGTCTCACAGAATAGAAAGTTATTTGAGTTTCCCTGAGGCTCAGAGTTCTGCCCTGAAGAAAGCCTCACATATTGTTGTTTCAAAGAAAAAAGATAATTGTAATGTGCTTGGGTATTAACTTGCACAGTATCAGCTACAGCTTTGCAGTTTGTGTTGACATACAGAAGTAATGTGTCATTCTGAGCATGACAGATCTGCTCACCTCTGCCTGACACAGTGTTTGCTTGTCCCTCTTCATCCTACCTACAAAGTCATAAGGAGCATGTTTTATTTATCCTAGATGAGGAATTTTTTCCTAATGACCTAATTTTTCTAAAAGAGATAAAGATGGGGCGGTGGGGAGGACATCTCCTCTGTATCACAAGAGAGAAAATCTGAGAAAATCAGCTTCCCTGAAGACTCACTCACTCTGATGAACTGAGGATGGAAGAACTAGCCTGTGCTAAAAAGGCCAGTGAGATTTCTATCAATGCATTGTTGCTTATGTCTCTTCCTATATTTCACACAGCAGTGACAAATCAACTCTGTTACAGCAGCAGGGAGCCCTAGGACCAGCCTCTTTGATTTAATTTGCTTTAATTCTTGTTCTTTAATTTTCCATGGATATAACCTGCCCATCCCAGTGCTGTGATATGGAGTGGGAGCAGAGCACAGGGCATTTGCCATTGCAGCCCCAATCACAGCAGAGTTGTGCAGCTGTTGGGTAGCACACGGGGCAGAAAGGATCACAAGGGGCTTGGTTTATTTCCCCTCCAAACATCACTGGCAAAAAGAAAACAGACACAAATGCCTGTTGCACGGACCTCTTGCCTCTCAATTCTGCTCATTTCACAATTCTGTTTGGCTGCCCCTTTCCTTCCAAATCCTAGCTGTGAATATTCAACTTTAAAAGGAAAGCGCTGTGGAAGGGGCCTTCATGCAGGACTCCCACCGGCTGCCACTCCTGCTGAAATAAAAAGATTGCAAGAAGCAAGAATTTGAATGAAGGACAAACGTCACATATGCTGTGTGCTCTGGAGGACAAATGCTGCATACAAAATATGTTTAATTGCTGAGTTAATTATCCCACTAAAGTCTAAATGTTGGTTTTTGGCACTCCCCCCCCTCCCCTTAGTTGTTTACTTTTATCAGTTAGAAAATAAAAAATCAATGTCATGAAAAACATAATTATATTCCTACTAATCTGGAGTGTTTTCTCATTTGAGTACTGCAGTCTGATGCATTTTATCACTTTCCATCAGATTATAGCAGTGGAAATTGCCAGCTGAAAGCTATGGCTTGAGAGCAAAAAGGTGGAATAAGCAAACCCGCCCCAAAGCCATGTGCCTTGCCAATCAAATCTTATTCCTAATGACAAAGCTTCTGCGATTTCCTTTTTGACAATACACGAATAGCTAGTGAATAATTGGTTCAACAGGAGCTTCATTACAGTCCAAAAGAGAAAGCAGGATATTTCACGTGAATAATTTGGAATGATTGGTAAAGATGAGGCATTATTATAGGATTGCCTTCTGCTCCACAGTCGGAAATATGCAGCCTCTTCCTTGTTGCAGTATGAAAGCATTTTGTAAATAGTTCTGGGTACTCCCAAGTGGTGGATGATCTTGCCACTCAATGAAATGACTTTTTGGTTGTTACTGTTTATGGATTAAACACACTCATTCTTTACACAAATGGAACATAATTGAGCTTTGTCTGGAGAGCACAACTGTGGACACATCCTCCCACTCCCAGAACAGGTTTTGGTGTAAGCTTTGGGTGCTTCTCCTCCACTGCAGCACACAGGGTGGTGATGCTGACCTGCAGAAACCCAGGCCCTGTGCCTTGGCTCCCCCCACCACACTGCTTCACTGTGCTGTCCAGTCTGGGCTGGAGAGGACAAACAAGTGAAGTGCCTCAGGCTGTCCTCCAGGGCTCTGCCACAACAGTCTTCCAGCTGGGCAAAAGCAATGGAGAAAGCTCAGCCTGGTCAGCAGAGTGAGGGTTGCCCAGCAGAGTGACCTGAGGGCATTTAGCAGAGTGGATGAGCCTCACTGAACTGCTCCCTCACCTCAGCTCCCCTCTCCTGAGCCCCACGAAGCAGGGCAGTGCCATCCAGCAGGGTCCTACCAAGTAAACCATGCAGATACTCACATCACACTCCTGTCAAGTTGAGGACAGGCAAAATGAGCAAAGATGGGCTTTCAGGGAATTTCAGCCCTGGGACTGGGAGCTGACACCCTTTAAACACAGGCCTTTATTTTGAATTGCACCTCTGGCCTGCATCCCTTGTGATGAAAGCCCAATCCTGCCAGCCCCAGTATTTCTGACTAGAGCAAATAAACTTTATGGCCTTGCTTGGGGATTTCATATGCTCCTAGATTTGCCCTATGGCATCCTAAACTCTACATATACCTCAGATTTTAACAACTCCCCATTTTTTAAAAGGAAGGGCCAGTTAATATCTTTACCCTGCAATAACAGATGTTTCACTTCAGTGAAAAATCATTCAGAGATTCTGGCAGCCCCTAAATTGAGTTGCCTGACTCCAGCCATCTTGGATGAATGTGAGCTCAACATGGGAACCTCAGCAGTGGAGCAGCCACCTCCTTGTCTGTACCCCTGAGGATAATGAAAGCCTTCTCCAGTACGTCATCCCAAGACATCATCTGTGAAGCTTTTAAATAGTCAGGGAATGCATTAAAATATCTCTTTAAAGATAACCTTGTAAGGTCATTCAGTCTTGAGGCAGTGTTTTGTTAGTGATGCACAGTGTCGGGGTGTAGGAGTTCAGAACTTCTTGCTGTCTGTTGAGCCCTTTTTAGGTCAAGTCAAAGAGGGCCTTGGAAAGTACCAGTAAGGTTCTCAGTACCCCCAAGGAAACAAACCCACATCCCAGCTGGACCCTTTCCTAAGAGGTTCAGCAGTCTGTGCCACAGCAGGACCATGGTATGAAGGCAGGTCTCGAGGAGAGCATATTGGGTGAGCATCTGGTGAGAGTGTCCATGTGTGTGCCAGTGGACACACATGCCCTCCTGCTCTGGCCTCTGCCTGTTTTGACAGGAGCCAAAAACCAGGGAATTGATTTTTCACCCAGTGTACCCACTACAGCGCAGCACAGTTATGCTGATGTACAGAGACATACGCTACCTGCCAGAATCTGGCTAATTCCTGCCAAATTCATGACTGTAATAAATAACAACAGCAATGTTGAACATGATCCTACTCCTCTAGGCAGTGAATAAAACAGCCTTCCCAAATCAGAGGCTGTGGCCCGATGTCAAGTGGCTGCAACCCAGCCAACTCAGAGCAGCTGAAGAGGCTCCGTATACCAGAGGAGATGCACTGCAGGGTAACTTAGAGAGGGGGAAGCAGGTTTCATTTGCTAGGAGTGCCCATTTGCATGGATAACAGTTACTCTGAGCTGTCCCTTTACCATGCTAAGGCTCCTCACCCCATGTTGCTTCAAATATGGAGCACCACACTATCCCTGCAGGACTGAGAATCTCCAGAGGGTCCAGCACCTCGGCTGACCATTCTCTGCAGGTTTTGAGTTTACAGAAACTGCCCATGTTCATTTCCAGATCCTTGCAGCCTGCTTTTTAAAACATTTACCCCATCTCTTTCTCTTTTTACAGGTCTTCAGGTAGCTGTTCAGCCAAGTGTGTATTGCTGGCATTACATAGCCCTGCCTGAGATGAGAAATAGCATAAGGATTGATATGTGAAAAACATCAGCAAATTCAGGACATGCAGCAACAGTGAGCAGGATTTTTGTGAACAGTTTGGCCATTCATTAACAAAAAGAAAATATTTGTCATCACTTTTCCCCAGAATGTTTTTACAATAGCAGCTGCTACCTGAGCTGGTGTTTGTGTTGCTGAGCAAGTGAGCAGCATCCTAAGGAAATAAACACACAGGCAGGTGTGCAACCATGCTCATTTGCTGCTTTTTGAGGGCAGGAGAAGGGTGATGTAATTAGCAGACACATGTTTAAATTTTTAATTAAGAGTTTTAATGGATTATTCACTGCCTACCAGAACACACATGCTCTTACTTTCTCACTTTTTCAGTCTGGGTTCCTAAGGAAACCAAGCTTAGTCAGTCATGCTGCCTGCCTGCCAGCCAGCCTTCCTTCCTAATCAGTGTTGAACTCTTTCGGGTTCATGGCAGGCGAGCACCACTTTTCTGGCAAAATCATGACTGCATCACAACACAGTGGTAGGAGAAGGTCTGAGCAGCTGCTGCAGAGTTTATCAGTAGGCACAAATAGATGTCTTCCAGGAACAGGGCTGAATCTCCAGCAAAATCAGCAGGGGCAGAGGGAGGAAGACATGAGAGGAAAGAAGGGGAAGAAGAAAAGAAGATCCTGATGGTTTGACCACAGCTTCCCCAGACCCCCTCTGTTTTACTTACTGTTCAAAGAGCAATTTTTAAACATTTTTTTTAGTCTCTCATGCCACTTGCTGGGGCAGTGATACTCTTTATGGCACCTGTGTGATAAAAGTTTTAATGTTGGGCTGAAGGGCACAGAACTGAAAGAGCCACTGGACTCCAAGAGTTCTAAGTGCCACTGCTCTCACAAGTTATTTTCTTCTGCTTGTGAATTCATGGCATTATTTCCAGGACACCTCTATAGTTTGTGTGTAGAAAGGCTGGAGGCCTAAGAAAAAGAGTTTCCAAAGTGTCCAGACCAGCATTCTTATCCCTGGCAGAGTGGAAACAATGTAAGGCTGTTCATTTTCTCCTTCCATGGTTCAGTACCATTATTGGTAGGTTTGACTCCTGGATGAATCCACCATTTCTGCTCTTCTGTGAAGGAAAATGGGTTAACATTTTGACTGAGATCATAGGTCTTTAAAAGCTGTGGAGATTTTGAGAGGAACAGCTCTCTGCAAGGAAAGGTGGGCTGGAAGCTGAGCACACCAACACAGCCAGCAGGGCAGGAGTCCCACCAGTCCCACAGCTCCCCGGTGAGCCAAGCAAGGCAGGTCCAGGAACAAGGATCAGGCACAGCCCTGTGAACACCAGGCAGGTTCCTGGTGAAAGGCAGGTCTGAGACCAGGCTGGAAGTCAGCTCCAGGTCAGGGTCTAGGTCCAGACCAGTGGTCCCAGAGGCAGGGACAGGCATGGCTGCAACACAGCAGGAGCTTTAGCTCAGATGGGGCCTGATGGAAGGGGCTTAGCTTAAAAGCAGGACCCACAGGGAGTGGTATCAGCCCTGGCTGTGTCCAAGGCCAGCAAAGGAGTGGGGCAGCTCTCAGCTCTGCAAGCTCCAAGCTGGCCCTGAGCCCAGACAGCTGAACAGCCAGGAAGGGATATGCTCTCAGGGCCCTCAGACAGGGCCTTCATCTCTCTGTTTGCCCTTGCTGAAGCATGGAATAAGTCAGAAAGTTGCTATGTGGTGTGGAATGGTCCCTGATGGCTTTAAATCCCATAATTTTCCCTTTTGGATTTAGGCTTGCCAGATGTAACTGCTGCTTGTTGCCTGGTGGTCCGGCAAATGATTTTTCCAAACCTATGAGGTCTGACAAAATCATGAGGCTACTCAGCACCTGCTGGTGAACCTTCTGGTGGATATGGGATGGAGAGGACCCTGTGTTTGTGCTCAATGTGAGATGGATGACCACCTGGGGAGTCCAACTGCAGAGTCATCAATATTAAAGCACAGAAGCTGATCAGCCAAAAATTAAACACATTGTTACAGCCAAACAAAAATAAAAACTAAAAATAGGAAAGCAAAGAAAAAAGGAAACCAAACCCAAACTAAACACCAAGCTCTTTCTGTATGTGCACAGTTTAAGTGGGGAAAGTGATTCCTCTTCACCCATGCAGCCCCTGTGCCCTCAAGGCTACACAAACACACCTGGCAGCTGGACTGGGGTCTTACTTGGGATCTGATCTCCCAGACACTCCCATCACAGTATAAAAAACCTGAATGTTGCAAAGCAAACTGGCAGGGAACTCATAGCACCACAGTGCAAGAAGATTCTTGTCCCATAATTGGGATCTGCATATTTGTCTTGATTGTTTTGCTGCAAAATACCTCAGTGAAACTACAAAGGATATATTTGACGCCTATAGCTGACAGGCTTTTTCTACTCCATTTACCAAAGCAATGTTTTGTGTGCCTTCTGTTCTATTTGCTACGAGAATTATCCATGCATTAACACAGTATACAATCGCTTTCATTTTTGTTGCTGTTGCACTCTCAGCGCGTGGGTGAGGTTGTTTATTAATTCCTTCCCCCGAGGTGCCTGGAGGGAGCACTTTGCTCTGCACTGGCACCTTCCTGCCAGCCTGCGCTCGGCTGCTCGCAGGAGGGTCCCTTCTGCTCGCTCCGTCTCTGGGGTGGCCGAGGGAGGGATGAGTGCTTGAACTGGGCTATTGGTTTATATCAGAGGTTCTGCTTAAATTCCAGGGCACAACAGATGCGTAAAAGCCTGTCCCACACTGGTGTCTCTGTCAGAGCTGCTGTTTGAAGGGATGCAGGGAGTCTCTCATTCAGACTTGGCGAAAGGTGCGTTCGCACTGCAGCCAAACAAGACCCAGCCTGAATCTGGCTGGAGAAACAATCTCGGAGCCTTAGGATCTCTCCCCCATCCCCCAAATCACTTCTGTAGATAAAGTGTTGAACACAAATGTCGTAGGAGCAGAGAGAAATCATTCATGTTATGACTCTTCCCGACTTACTTAGAGAATACAACCGGGATCTTAAACCTGTTACTGCACGTTTTGCTGGTAATCTGCTTTGTTTAGATTGTTTACATTATTTTAATAGCCTATATATAAACCATATATTATACCAAAAATATGTGTGCGTGTGCATGTATGAGCATGTCTCTACAATTTTATAGAGATATGAAGTCATTTGATTTTTCATATAAAAGTCATCTTCTTAGATTTTTACATGTAGTGCCAGCTTTTCAAGGTCCTGTCTTAAAATAATTGTATTAATTTAGGAATGAGATTGCGTTAGACTTATGGGAGAATTTTAAGACAAAAATGCAAAATACAACATAGAATTGAAAATATAAGATACATTTTGCCTTCTTCTGTCCATTTCAAGAACTATAAAATGGAAAAAAAATTTGAAACCTAAAGAAAGAAAAAGCCAACAACAACAACAAAAAGCACAAAAAAACAACAACCCAAATGAACAAACACCAGACTTGGAAATCAGCAGCTGGTAGGGAAAAAAAGACTTCTTGTAGGCTTCCTTTCTACAGGAAAGCATATATCAGGGGTTGAAGTGAAAGAGAATAAGAATATTTGGCTGGACTTCAGGCTGGTTTTAATAATGATGCTTTCAAAAGACTATTTGAATTCTTATAGCCGAAAATATTTGCCAGTCTTTTTCCATGTGAAAGGTTATAAATCAAAAGGCAATGGATATTGTAAAAAGTCCTGAAAGTATATAGATGAGTTTTCCACTGAGCATCCCAAATCCTGAAAATGTCACATACCCTTTAATTCACCCTTGCTAGCACCTTCCATGGAGTACTGCCTTCATGGGAACTGTTCACATACTCAGATATTTGCAGTGCCATTTTTGTACGTGGCAAACTCTTGCAAAATGTAAGGTTTTCTTTTCCCTAGCAGTGCAATATGCAAATACACTCCACTGATGCACAACTGAGCCCACTTAGTGCAGCTTATCATACTGAAATAGCCTCATCAGTGCAAACACCCAGCATCCTCTTACCCAGGCTGTAATAAGATCTCAATGACATATACACGGGTTTGTAGGATCAGATTATTATTTGTGTAACATTAAAGTCCTGCTCTATCTGGCAGGCCAATATATGGCACTCCTCATGACATTTAGTTACCAAGAAAACTTGAAGACACAGTGCATCTCTCTGGGAGAGCATTAACAGCCCTGAGCAGTCTCAGCTGGAGCATCCCCACCACCCCAGCCCTGCCCCAGAGCCCCACTCCAGCTCGGCCCCGGCTCTGCAGCAGGAGCTCAGCTGCAGCCAGACCTGTGCCTGGCCATGGGATCTGCTTTTTCAGGCCTTGACTTTGGCCCTGCCTTGTCAGCATGGCCCTGCCGAGGATCACCAGACCCAACACAGATCCTGCCAGGCCTGACCTTGGACCTGCCTCATCACCACAGACTTGCCTGGTGAGTTTGACTTCCATTTAAAATGTCGGGGTCTGCCCTTCCCTGCTCCCTTGCTGCCAGTCCTGGGATACCCTTTAGCTCTTGGGGTGCAGGGAGCAACTGATCCTTGCTGCTCCCTGACGTGGTACCAACCTCTCATTGTGTGTTCCCAGCAACAAGAGAATGAAACCAGGGGATGAGTTGCAAGCTCAGAAAAGCTTGTTAATAAGGGAATCTGTGTCTCAACAACCTTGCCACCATTAGGATGGGCCACGTGAAGGATTTTTTCTAGCGTGTCTCAGATTCTGCTTCAGCAGTATGAAATATAGATCATTAATTAATTAGAAACAATTCAGTTGCATGATCATAAGATTGTTTTTCTTTCCATGAATGGATGTAACTCGTCTGTCTCTGTCACAAGTGCTCATATTTGTCTCTTGGGAGGGTTAACACTGTCTAGCCATAGGAAATAATAACCCTGCCTTCTTAAATACAGCCATAGGGCAGTCCATGTAGCAGAGAAACCTTGCACCTAGAACAGTGACAGGCTGCTGCTGCTCAGCAGGGCACCAGGGTGGGCAGAAGCAGAAGCACAGGCTGGAGGCCTGAGGAACCTGCCAGCTCCAGCTCTTACTGAGCCCTTCTGATGCCCCTCAGTTGAGCTGCACATCACACACAGGCTCCCTTTTTGCTGAACTGCTCTGCTCCATTGTGATTCTTCATAAGAGAAGAGACACTTTTTTCTCTGGCAGACACCTGTCTGTCTTGAAGTATGTGCATAGTATGTAGTGCAAATTTTCTGGACTTGTGCTAAAGAAACCTTTATCAGGGGATTCTGGTAGGTTGTGGTGCTTCTTGGTGTGTGTGAGGAATGATTTTATTTCTTCACCGCATATTTTGTGAACTGTCACATCTTTTGATCTTAAAGCAAATGCTCTACTAAGCTTCATCAGTTCATAAAGCAGTGTTGAAAAAATATAAGATGTTCCTGAAATCGATTGTTGCTTAAATCCACGTGTATTTTGCAATGTCTAAAAGCTTCTTTCCCCACAACCTGGAAAAGATGAATTTAAAAACCAAGAAAACACATACCCCTGCAGCTCCCCCAAGGTCAACATGTAGTCATTCAACTCAAGCAGTCAGTCCTGCCTGTAAAGAACAACACACTTTAATATTGCTAGACTCATAATGGAGATCACAGTGGTGTCAGTTCTCAAATCAAAGAGAAATAAAGGTTCATGTTTCTGTCCCAAGAGAAGGCAACTGGATTTGAAGGGTTGTCAGTCTAGAAGTTTCAAACACAAACGTACGTGTGCCTGCAAAGTCAGCCTTCTGGATATATGAATAACCTTTCTCTAGACAGGATAGTGCAGCATAAAACCCTCTAAATGGCAGTCTTTGGCACTACTGAATGTGGTGTAGTTGGTTCAAATAATTCAGTTAAAAACTATTTCAAAACAGAAAGGAAAGTCACTAAGGTTGCTTAATTAGTTACTGGTGAGGAGTACGGAAATTGCTTACCCAAGATAACCATTTGCAGTAAACACTAAGAAGAACTGATTTAGGGCTATAATTAAGATTGCAATGACTTGAAACACATTAGAGAAAGATTTAGACTGAGCATCAAGAAAAAATTCCAGAAAGCTGCAAGGTGTGTGTTCTATGAAATGCTGGGAGTGTATTGAGGGAACCTCCACCCACGTCACTCTAAGGTAGCTCACTGAGAAAAGGACACAAACAAGTTGCACATTTGTTCTGGACTTTCATTTGCACATCATCTTTAAATTTAAGCTCTGAAGAACACATTTTAAGGAGAGGTCCTGATCAAAGAAATTAAATTTACCAAGCTTTCCTCATTTTGATCTATGTTCTCTGCTCCTTCTCTATGACCCTATACTTGGAGCTCTTATGGAACTAAATCATCAACCCAAAACAAGTCACTTCTTTCTTCCTACCTTCTCTCAAAAAAGGAAGGAAAAAATCACAGAAATCATGAAGAGATTTTTAACTAGATAAAATAAAGGAAAATTCAAACTGGAGTAGGCCCTTCTGTTTAAACAGTAGTAAATGCTGTTACTGATTAGAATCACAGTAGTGCCTAGATGTCTTAGCTGAGATTGGGGTGGGGGNAAAGACAGCCAAAGGAGGTATTACTGTCTCTGTATGATAGAAGATGAAACTCAGGGAGGTTAAGTGACTGCCTTACTGATAGGCAGCCTGTAACAAAGACAGAAAATGAAGCCAAAGCTTCTGGGTTTCAGTTTGGTGCTTCATTCCAAACTCTTTCCCTCTGCCAGGGGGCTTTGTTAGGGTAGGACTCCAAAAAGGTTTGCTGTTATTTCACCAGTACATTTCTGCCTGGGTAAAGCAGGAACTACAGTGCTTGGAACAGGCAGGCTTTGTGGCACGAATTGGAGCCAGTTAATGTAGCTGGCTGTGGGTTAATTCTTTATGAAATGAGATTGTTGTTCATGTGTGTCATGCAACAGCACTCAAGAGACCTGATTTTGATTGCTTGCACTACCAGCTGGGAAGTCAGAAGTTTGTAATTTTAGAAGCAAAAGGAGAAATGTAATTTCCTGGACTTATAGATGATTTTTTTAAAAGCAATTATCCAATGTCTATAGAGTCAACATGTAAACTCAGTGTTAATTCTTTTCTAAGAGGTTAATTGTTATAAGAAGAAAGAAGCTCATATGCAGCAATTGAAATTGAGTGGGTTCATCACTATATTCAGAACCCCATTCCCAAGCTGAACATCTTCTCTCTAATAATCCTTAGCATTTACACAGAAAGGAGCATTTCTGAGCTTTGCCAAGAGTCAGGCTAATATCTTTCCTATTTTACAAACAAGAAAACTGTATCAAGGAGCTTTTGGCACATCTAGATACAATGCCATGCCTTTAAAAACTCAAAAGATCCTGCTGCTGCCCACTGTTGTATTTCATCTCTTCACCCATATTATTTCCCATTAGACTATTTGTCTCTGATATTTTGGGATAGCTGTAGATTTGCAGCCAAGGAAAGATTGAAAAAAATAAGGCAAGTGAAATTCTTAAAGAAACAAAGGACTAGTAGGCTTATTTACTCTCCTTTCTGAAATACAGACATTCATTTTCCTGCATCTAGTAAAGACGGAATTATTTTTCTCATATTCCTTAATATTCTCAATTTACATATAACTCTTCAACTCTACTATGTTTTAATTTAACCAAATTACAGCATTGAATTAAAAAGTCAACTTTTGCTAATAAACGCATAACTGAGGACTTATTCTTTAATATGCTGCCTGAATTAATAAAGAGAATTTCTAGTTTACCATTTAAATGGTATTTCAAATTCTACCGCACCAAATTCTCAGTATAAGGAGACTTCTAGTATAATAGATAATTTTATAATAGCTTAAAAAACATCCAAACAGGCCAGCAAGCAGCAAAATAGAAAATGCGTATGTCCGATGCAAATAATTTCCCACTTGCTTATTCACTTTTACTACTAAGTGAAAGGTCTCCTATGCATCTTGGCATTTGCAATGATAGCATTTGTGAGAAAGTCAGTTTTATGATGTAATTTGGGAATTTATTACATATATCTGTAGATTCCTTTTCTGTTAGGTAATTCAGTATTTTCTTTCTTTTTGATTCTTTTATGTATCCCTTGCTTCCCAGAAAGAGCACTGGGGCCACAGATGAGCTCTTTATTTAACTTCAAATTATTTTAATTTAGTCCAGAGTTTCAAAAGATTAATTATTTGGTGTGCTCTACTTCAGATTGCTTCATTTGCAGGAAATTAATGTTCAGCATTACTTGGAAGTGAAGGAAAACGAACAGGTCATTTATAACAGCCTGTCATTAATACCATACCCATATTCTTTTATTCCTAATGACTGAGATTTTAAATCAGCCATACAAAATTAAGCCCAAACATGCAAACACTAAGGTATGATAGTCAGCTCCTAATTTTTTTATGAGATTTGGGATTATTCCCTGAAGCAGGTGTGTAAATTCATAAATGCACACATGAGTATCTAAATAGCCCCACTAAAAACTTCAAGATTATTCCGTTGTAGTCACACATCTTGTTCAGACCACAGCAAAGATGAGAGTTGATTGAGGCTCCTGGTACCCACCTTCTCTCCCCAGACTGTCTGTTCAGGCATAATTACATCTGTAATCACTCCCTAACCCAAAACAGTTTAGCTTATACACTTTTAATGGCAGGTCATTTCTAGCATGTCTGAAAAGTTCTTTGCACCCTCTGTGGGGCTGTTTGTGTGTGGGTGACAATCCAGGGGATGACTCACTGGATGCAAGTTAAGCATCCAGCTCCTGTCGAAAAACAATAAGAGTTGATTAACTCCCAGCTGAGCTTTTGAAAATATCCAACTTTGCTCTTAGGCCACCCTTCAGCTGAAGATAATGCATAGAGAATGCTACTAGTTGCAGTGGAGCAGAATATTCATCTTAGTTATTAGCTCAGGCAGCATGATATCTCACTTAGCAGCAATAAGCTGTGTTTAAAAAAAAAAAAAATCTGGCAGCCCAGAATTAACAGAGTGGGTGAAATACTGTGAGGAGAAAGAGAGGCAGTGGTGGATGTTACGGAAAGACACAAGGTCTGATTATCCAGGCGTTGAGAGGGATAGGGAAAAAAAAAAGAGGGGATGTTCTGCAGCTTAATTAATGGAAAGAGGCTTGTGCATCTGACAGCAGCCCCTCTGCAAGGTGAATTCTTTCATAAAGAGCCTCATTCATGAGTTGCCAAGACATCCACAACCTATTCTTGAATTCACACAAAAATTAAAAGAAAAACAACTGACTGGCTAATTTAGCGACTTGCAGGATGCAGCTGGTGCTACTGTTTTCACAAAAAAAAAAGGCCTTTTCCCTTCCACCTCCTAACCATTCCAGTCTTCCTCCCAACCCCCAGCTATTTTGTATCCTGCTGCACCAGTGAGGAGTGTGACAACTCCTGACTTAGCTGGCACTGTGGGATATCGAATAACAAAGGGGAATAATATCAGGATAACAGAGGGGATCTGGCCAGCGCTAAGGAAACAAGCTCACAGCTTGCCCAGGTCCTGCCATCAGCTGAGAAGTAGAACTTCCCCCTCTTTTTTTTTTTTTTTTTTTATTATTAAATAAACAAAGGGCTTCATTATACTGGATAATGCAACTGGCACCTTGATAAATCATCAGCTACCTCTCCTGTGTACCCCTGAGAAGACAGTTTGTGTAGTTCTATGCATATGAAGAAGACACTTCACATTTCCAACACTGATATCTTATTACCTTGGTTCTTCCTAGCTTCTACTTCACATTTTCATATTACCTGACACAGAAAAACAAGTCTCTCTTGCCCTCCAAATCCCTTTTCACTCAGATTTTCCTTCCCAAAGGATATTTAATACAAAATTCTTCTGTGCATGACGATAATTTAACAACCAGAGTTAGTCAGGGAGCCCTAATACAAGCAAGCCAGTGGCAGTTTTTAAGGGAGCATTGAGCAGATCTAAAGGTTCCTGAAAGGGTATTTGAAATGATGTGGTGTATTGCCACCTGACTCTGACAGGCCTTCTAGTCTAGCTAACAGAGCTTGAGTGGCTGCAGTACCAGCAGCTATGGGAAGTGACTGAAATAAATTGTTTGTGCAGTCAGAGCTTTATTTAGCAAAGGAACCTCACAACTAATGCTGCCAACAAAGAAAGTAAAGAAAACATCATACAGACACCACTAAAAATCCAGCTGGAGATAGCAATGTGGTCCTTGACAGCAGTCAAACTCCTCTTGGTTCAAGCTGCAAAAAGAAAAGACTGGAGTGAATGTTGCTCAATTTCCAAACATTGCAGAGCAGACCCAAGGTTTTTCTAAGCCTGGGCTCAGCAATTTTAGAGCTGGTTTGCCACATGGATTATTTCCCAAACTCCCACCCTTAGTGAGAATGTTGGTGTGCCAGGAGATGCTGAGCAGAAGTTCAAAGGGGAAGTACTCCAAACAGCTTTGCAGTAGGTCAGGGTTTTCACTGTCCACTGGGTTTGAAAAGTGGTTGCTGTGCCTTTCAGTCACATTTCTTAGAACTCTGATGCTGCTGTACTCCAAGAGTTGGGTATAATCAGAAGTCTCTAAATTATGTGACTGGTAGCAGCCTCTCTGGTTATTACTATTTCTTCAGCTTATTAAGAGGATTTAAAAAAATGTATAGTGGAAACTTGATGAGAATAGGATTAACAAAATTATGGTCAAGCTTTCTCCTACATTTTTCTCTCCATGTTTCTTGGTAATCTTTGATCAATAAAAAAATTGCAACAACTACAGAGCTGGAAATTTTCCCCTGGCTAAAACTGAACTATAATGTAGTACACCCATATCACAGCTGGAAGTTGTGAGGATTCTTTCAGTTACGTTGAGGACTGTCAGAATCCTTTCGCAGCTCAAAGTAACTTTATTTAGCAAAACTGCCTTTGCAGTCTCTTTTATTGAATTCTAAGTACTGAGGATGGCCCTCTTTTCATCTGAAG
The DNA here is from genome assembly GCA_013399835.1 of Leptocoma aspasia. Classification (NCBI taxonomy): domain Eukaryota; kingdom Metazoa; phylum Chordata; class Aves; order Passeriformes; family Nectariniidae; genus Leptocoma; species Leptocoma aspasia. The sequence continues at coordinate 427,492 of VXAX01002113.1, forward strand.
GGCTTAGCAACTGTGCTACCTGCCTTTTTGGAGAAGCTTCCCCCCTTCTCCCTCCCCCCTTCTTGTCCAGTTGGATATGGAAAAAGTTATATAAGTCATGTTCATTAAAACAGAGACCAAGAGAATATTCCAGCAGTATGGAGAACACAATGAGCTATTGGGAAGCTGTGAAAGGGATTTGGTGTGAACCTTAAAATGAATCCCCCCCTCTCATAAAGTGACAACCCAATATCCCCAAAGGGAACAGCAGGAGGGAAACCTAAACCTGTTGACAAAGTCAACCGGTAATGATTGGAGAGTTAATTACTTTAAAGCTCACAAAGACAAGCTGAGGTGTTAAAATGGCCCCTGCAAACATCAGCATCCTCCCCTTTCACCAGACTAACTAAACACAGCAGGACAGTAGCAAGAAGGACCTGAGCAGCCTCTGATTATGGCAGTTTTCACTACCTCTGAGCAAACTGATCTTTATTAATTTTCAATTTCATCCTTTATCTCGCCAGCTGCCCTCACAAAGTATTACTGTAAATGTGTATGAAAACACAAGGCTGCATCAAGTTCAGTGATGCTGGTTGGTACTGAGTCCAGCAATATCCCAGCCCTCCTCTTGGGATTAGCCATGGAAACACCACTCTTGCACTCAGCAGCAAAATGCTTCCTGTCAAATCAGTGCCTTTTACATGGCAAAAGGAGAAACTTAAATCCAGTACAGCTATAACTAACAATTTACTGTGGAGCCTAGGTGCTAATCCTTTTTTCTCCAGCAAATTTGTTTTGAGTCACACATTATATTAAGATTCCATTTGTGAGGTTTAACACAACATTAGCAGGTGTTTCAGTGTAAAGCATATAGAGGTTAAATACATTGGTAGGGTGTTTCAGATGATGATGAGCTATTGTAAAAAACCCTATTGACCCATTGGACCCATAACACTTGATTGCCATTTATTAAAACATCTATTAATCGCTTACTAATCCTTTATCATGCATAAATAGAACCTCCACATCAAGTACTGTGAGATATTGTGTATATGAGAGACACCATCTTATAGACATTGTCATGTATAAGAGCCACCTGGTTTTTTCCTTCTTTGCCTTTGCACTCCCAAATTCTATTCATCCCATTGCTTCTTTAACATGTAGCATAGTTAATGCAGCCAAGAGACATGTTCCTGCTGAGGTCTCAAATGTGCATTAACAGGCCAGCAGTTTCTTCTCCATGACTAGCACAGGACCTCTGAAACTGGATCTCTTGGGGCCAGAGTAGAGCCCTTAATACTCAGGTGACCAGATTTTTCCTGAGGCCAGCATCCTCTTCTAACCACTCTGCTTTACACTTTGTCTAACTCTGGTTGGAGAACAAGAAAAATAATACTCACCTAACAAAGCTCTTACAGGAACTAATTCATTAAGGATTGTAAAGTACTTTGATATAGCAGTGTGGTATATTTGCCAGAGAGAAAGGAACATGTGGGATTTATTATAAACAGTCACTGTCTCCATCCCTGTGGGATGACAGCTGATCTACCACAAACACTTATTTCCAAATTACAGTATTATGCCAATTACAACTTCTGAGTTGAAACTGCTATAGCATTTACCTTATAATCTGCTAGTTTCAGGAATTAAAAAGCACCTGAATCAGAAAAATGGCAGCAGATTTTCCTTCCCAAAGGAAAGGAATTTTACACAATTATTCAATTTTATTAAATGTAATAGATGAGACAGCAGACGATCAGAAAATATGCCCAGAGGTTACTCACTTTGTGTGTATATAAATACATGAGTGTATATATTAATATAATCTATAGTTCTTAAGTTGGGCAGTGATGCTCTGCTGTGTGCAGCAATGCATTTCCTCATACATAAACCAAGAAGCATTCTGCTTGTGTTCAGAGGAGTAGACTTAGTTTCATGGACTAATCTTCCAGATTAAATAAAAATATAAAAGGCTGGGGAAAAAAATATCACAAATGAAAAAAAAAATTAAGGAAAGGCTGTTTTAGTCCAGAAGGAATATGAGGTTGAAGGTTAGGGTTGCAGGGAAGCTCCTGGCAGGTGAGCTAAGCAGAGGAGGTGGTGCAGGTGAAGAACTGATGCATTCAGCTCATAGGCAGGGACATGCTGGGGATGACTAGAGGCTGGGATGAAACTCGTTGCACTCTTAGGATGACTTTTCTCCCCAGGGTCACTCCTTTCAACAGCATATGCCAGGGGACACAATTTCCAGGTGACTGTAGTCAAATATGTGGTTGTGTGTGGTAATAATAGAAGGAATATCCTGGCTTGGTTGAAGTCATAGGATGTTTTGCCAGACTTTGATGGGGGCCAAGATTTTACCCTCCAGCATCTCCAAAGATAAATAGGGATCTGTCACCATACCAACATGGACAACTACATAATTGTTTCTAAATATGTAACAGCCCCACTAGTTCTAATGGAGCTGCATCAGTGATTAAAGCCCTCACAGGGAAATTCTTAATATGGCACTAATCTCATGCACAAGAATTTTCTTACTGATTTCAAGCAAGTGTTCAAACTCTAATTTGGTGTTCTTTTTTGTACAATGATGAATTTGTTCTGCACATGTCTGGGCTACATTTAAGCAGTAGTCTCCAGCATGTCTTATACCACAGCCATACATACAGCAATTTTCGGATTTTGATTTTTGAGAACTGAATTTAACTCAGACCATGCAAAGCCCTTAACTTCTTGCTTTCTCTCACTTGTGATCCAAAAATAGCAGTGTTAAATTTTAGAATTTTTAGAATCATTCTAAGGACTTTGGAGGAGAAGCATATGCTTACTACATACTCCAAAATGTAGATGTGCAATAACGTATTTTTTCCATGGGGGGAGTGTGTGGGGTGAAAATCCTGTAAATAAGATTATTTAAAATATAATAAAAGCAAAGAGACTAATAGAAGAAAGTGAAATGGGCCAAAGTAGTTCTTTCTACAAGAATACATGGGAAAGTTATTTTGGCTTTAGATACCCTGTTTTAATATTAAGGACATGTTTTTAGCATGTGGAATGCATGTATTCAATGTATAAGTGTTTAGACACCTGTTACTCCTTGGGGGATTTAGTTGTACTTCATCAGTTTGTAGGAGTTATGGGAGAGAAATCCCACAAAGTCTGCCCATAAAAGACATACTAAAGTGTAAATTTTATTGCTTGCACTAACTTCCTTGATGGGCTTATTATTTTTCCATAGATATTTTAATGTTGGCTTGAGGGTGTTTTCATACAATAAACCAAAAATATTTCTTATCTAGATGACAAACCAAATGCACCCAACATATTAGACTTTCTCAGTTAGATCCAAAGCATTCCAGGTACTTGGGTTTCTCTGTGTAACATGCACTATCTCTAACTGAACTGCACTATATCGCCATGACGTAGCTCTTTTGAAGTTATAATTTTGGAAAATAGTATAATTTACAGTGACAGTGGATCTGAGTTTGCTGGACGATTATTCATATATAAAGAGGTTCATGTGCTTAACTTCACAGTTTACATTGTATCAGGTACACCTGTAAATGTCAAGGTCCATAGGAGTCTCTCTGCAAACAAAAGGTTCTTGAATATGTTAAAAACTGGAACACAACACCCAATGACATATCATCCTATAAAATTTATTTATAGGAAAAGAGTTAAATTGAGAAGAAAGAATGGAATTATTCAAACCAGAGACTTTTATGATTTTTCTCTGTGCTATTACTTACGTCTTCACGACACACTCATAATTTCAAAATGGCCAAATAGATTATCGAGTTTTCTCCAGTGTTTTGTTTCCTGAACTGGGATGCAGCCATGACAAGTTTCAGTTTCAAGAAATTATTTTTATGTTTTTACCACTAACCAAGTTGTAAATTTCCCGGAAAGAAAAAAAACGTTTCTGATGGAAATGTTGACACAACATTCGGAATAGTCTTGCAAATGTGATGCTGTGCTACAAATTGTGCTGAAATGATTTATAACATCTCCAATAATTTAAAAACTATTTTAAATCACAACCAGGTCCTGCATAATACATGAACCTTGACGGATTCTCCAACAAGCATTAGGTCACTACACATTTCAGTTTCCCTCTTTATGTTTAAAAGGTTGCATCTGGCAGTTAAAGGACTAAAACCTCAGTCAATGGTTATGGTGTGATAGATCCATGCTGGAATATTATTTTCACCCGGTAGCTTTCTGTAAGTAGGTCATACAATTTTACAGTTCTCTGAAACATCACCAAAGAGCTTCCTTACACAGTATCTCCAGCAAATGACTCTGAAAGAAGTTGCACTAAACCTTAATGCTTTTTTTTTTTATTATTATTATTATGGAAACTTTGTTTCCTTACTAGTCTACATGCAGTACATCATCTAGGGAAGACCTTCATGATTTATTGTAGAAGGTCATTTTCCACCCACTCTTAAGGAGATTTTTTAGAATTTTACTTTTATATTTTCTTATTCAGGACCAGATATTTTTAGAAAACTTTGCAGACAGGCACCTAACACAACATGTCATCCACAAGATGTGGAAAAGAGGATGTTGAGGAGATGTCTGGAACAGTCATGTTTCAAGTTTGGGAAGATGGGGAATGTCTAGCTGTGCCTGCTTGAGTAGATGTTCAGGTAGGTAGACTGCCTTTCCCTCCCTTGTGTGGTACCCTGTGGGATGTATCCCACGGTATTTTGTCATGCCATGCTTGGGTGAAAAGCAATGTTTGGGTGAAAAGTGCTGTTTGCTGGCCATAGGTGAGAAAACCATCACAAGGAGTATTAAAACCCAGGAGTAGGACTCGATGGTTCTGATGGGTCCCTTCCAACTCAGCATATTCCGTGATTACTGAAAATTTTGACATGGTGAGAGGCCTTTGGCAGCACCGGTCAAGACAGCGTGGAGAAAACCGAGCTTTAAATCCGTAGGTGTTATCACCTTGTTCTTTAATATATATTCCTCGTAACATCCTGTTACATCTACAAACTCAATGGGAGGACAACATCTGTGATTTGTTCACGCTGCTTCCATCCCTCAGACTAATTATGGTAGGCTCAAGCACAGCCCTCTTCCCCCGGGCCGAGGACTGTTCGAGCCCCAGAGGCTGCCTGTGGGGTGCTTCCATCGAGGCACTTCCAATCGCCCCACGCAGGACGGAAAGCCCAGCGTGACCCCCCGAGGGCGGCTGAGGGCCCCCGGGAGGCGCCGGTGGCCACTTCCCCGCAGCCGCCTTCCCGCCCAGGGGACGCGCCGCCCCCCAAACTTTATCGCCTTTCCCCCTTTCCCCCTTCCTCTT